>MU684602.1:0-20391 GCA_026770625.1 Nicotiana glauca
AAAATTTGATGATTTTGATGTTAACGATGGTGATTTGATGATTCGAGCAAGTTTGAATAAAGTAATAGATCATATTTGTGCTTTGGGTCGAGGTCCCGGGGGCCTCGGGGTGATTTCGGGTGGTTAAACGGATGATTCGGATTTTGTTGCAGGTTTGAAGTTTTGCTGGTTCTGTCATTTCCGCATCTGCGGAAAAAGGACCGCATAAGCGGTTCCGCAGATGCGGCGTAATGATCGCAGAAGTGGGCCTTGAAGGCATGGGCAATTTCCGTAGAAGCGGAGGGGTTTCCGCAAAAGCGGGAATCGCAAATGCGATTTTGGACAGCAGAAGCGGTCTGCGCATTTTTGGGATAAACCGTAGAAGCGGTTGGGGAACCGCAAAAGTGGTGACCACAGAAGCGGTAGTTGTAACGCAGAAGTGAAAAAGGTTTGGGCGGAACAATATTAAGTCCCCTTCACGAATTTTGAAGGAGCAAACATTTGGGGCTTCGGACTTAGGCGATTTTTGGACGATTTTGAAAAGGGTTTCGAGAGTTTTCATCAGATATGGATTCTTGGTCTTAGATTATGTTATGCTGTTGTAAAAACATGGATTAACACTCAAAATCCAAGGGAATTAAGGTTAAAAATGGAGGTTAGGGCTTGAAAATTTAAAGAGTATAAACTAGTGATTTGAGGGGTCAAATGGACTCCGATTTTTGTGAAATTGGTATGTTTGAACTCGTGGGGAGATAAGGAAGCCGATGATATTAATTTTATAATTTTTCGAGATGTGGGCCCGGGGCTCGGGTTTAGCAAATTTCGAGATTCTTGATATTTTTCGATTGTTTTCGAGTGGGTGGTGTTCCCTTAGCATATTGTAATGTATTCGCTCTGATTTTGGTTAGATTCGACACACGTGGAGGCCAAGTTGAGGGGCAAGGGCATCGCGAGCGAGGAGTTTTACCGGTTCGAGGTAAGTAATGATTTTAAATGATGTCCTGAGGGTTTGAAACCCCGGATTGCACAACTTACTGCTACGTTGAGATGAGACACACATTGTATGACGAGCGCGGGGTCCTTTACTGTTGGGGATTGTGACTTGGTCCATCCCGGTTGATATTTTACCACGTATTTGATAAAGACTTGTTGTTTTCACCGTAATTTGGGCTTATTTCCATACTTGGGCTTCGTGCTAATTATTTGAAATCTTTTGTGAATTTCCATCACTATTTTCCTCACTAATTGAAATATTATTTGAACTCAGACCAATTGAATTATACTATTTCATGAACTCAGCTATATTTATACCCAACTTGAGATTTAAATGATGTTTATAATGTTGTTTGAGCTGAGCACCATTGTTTTGCTGAAGCCCAAGGGGCTTATGATTATATTCTGGACTGATTGAGGCCGAGGGCCATATATGAGGATATGTTGAGTGATGTGAGGAGGCTTTCAGGCCTTAAGTGTGATGTGTGAAGGCTTTAAGGCCTTATGATATAGCGTTTGGGCTGTAGGATCCTCTCCGGAGTCTGTACATACTCCCAGTGAGCGCAGGGTACCCAGGTGAGTTGGGAGTGGGCCCGAGAGGCTGATGTTGTATTTTGTGAGTTGGGAGTGGGCCCGAGAGGCCGATTTTGTGTTTGCTGAGTTGGGAGTGAGCCCGAGAGGCTGATGTTGTGTGTTGGTGAGTTGGGAGTGAGCCCGTGGGGCTGATACTGTATTGAAAATTTGATATTGAGCCCGAGGGGCAAGTTTCTGATTACTCCTTACTTGTTGAAATTAAGTGGCTTCACTGTTTTTAAAAGAGAATCATCTGTTACTTCACAGTTTTATTGCGTAACTGATTTTACTGCTTGAGATAGCNTGACCGTCAGCGTTCGCGGCACCGTATCTCCCCCTTTGATTATAAATTCCATTATGTATATTACTGGTCTTACAATAGTGTTTATATTCTTTAGATGCTCGTGACTTGTGACACCCCGATTTCGGGCTGAGTGGGGCTGGTTCCCTATTTTATCATTTCCTTCCGCATTTATGACAATGTATACTATGGTTTGACTCATTCGTGTTAAGTTACTATAGAAAGAGGTTTTGTTAATCTGTTCGCTGGCCTTGTCTTCCCGAGAGGCGCCATCACGACCGGGTTGAGATTTTGGGTCGTGACAAGTTGGTATCAGAGCATAGGTTACTAGGTCTCACGAGTCATGAGCAGGTTTAGTAGAGTCTCGCGGATCGGTACGGAGACGTCTGTATTTATCCTCGAGAGGCTGCAGAACCTTTAGGAAAACTTCACTTTCTTGGAATTCTTATCGTGCGTACTTGATTCAGCTTGAGATGTAACTCTTGAAATTCCTTCCACGTGAGCGCTCAGTAGTATATGTGCCTTGATGGCTTGTAATTTCCCCGATCGAGGGAGCGAGATGTAATCTCCGTGAGTTTGATGTTGGGCCAGTCTGGAGGACTTGAGGCCGGATCTTTTCTTATGGCTTGATCACCAAGGTGCTGATTTTGTGAGCTGGTGTTATGAACTTATATGTTCAGTATTGTCCCTAATTGTGGGAATGGCGGTTGGATAGCTACGTAAGGAGTATGTTGGTACTGTGTAATATTTCTATATGACTTGGTAATGACAAAGAAGTCTGCAGGATAGTAGATGGACTGTTAAGTGATTCGATTCCTATTATGGCTTGATGTGTAGTCCGAATTATGGGCACGTGAAGAATATTTTCGTATCTCCTAGTTGAGAAGTGAAGTACATTACGTGTGGCGATATGGGTTCAGACTCAGGAAGACTAAATGGCTGTGTTGTGTGTATGATGGTGGAAGGTATGCTGAAATACTAAATTGAGGCGAAGTAGGTGGGATATCTCCTACGGAATGTTCTTAAGTGGTATGATCCTTATGTGTATGTTAGAAGATCTCATGTGTAATTGAAGGGTACGTGTTGAAATTTAAAAATTCGGGTCACTTAAGAGAGTGGACTCGACTGATGTGGGGATGAATGCGAGGTTTGTTAAGGATTTCAGTATTAGAGGATATGTGTTTTCATAAACAAATAGATGATTTGAGTTTAATCTCACTATAATATGGTGGCATCGTTAGAGTAGAAGTATTATGGGTTATTAAATGTGTCCTGATAGATGGCTTCGAGCCAAGTTGGGGAGGTTGTTGTTGATTAGCTGATTGCATGGTTATATGCTATGTTGGTTCCTTTTCGAGGTATGCTGGCGGATCAGTTCGGGTTGCATAAATTGAGCCGAGGATGGCATGAATAAAGCAAAATTTTGACGAAGGTTACATGGTGCTTCGTATGTGTGAGAAAATAATAGGATGTCTTGAGCTGTTGCTGATAAAGAATGCTTAGTGTATAGAGAAGGAAGATGTTCGTTCGTATCGGAATGAGATCATGTCCTACGGGGTCGGGGTGCTAAGGAGGCACGGATGGTTATGTCTGTTTGATCAGGTAAATTGTGATTGAAAAAGAGTGAATGGCTTGCGAGAATGGTTCTAATGGGTTCAAGAGTCTGCGTATGTCAATTGAGAGTTCTAAAGTTGCATATGCGGTTAGGAACTGAGTTTCGTTAGAAGATGTCAAGACTTGAGGTATCCTATGTTAATTATGGTAATCTATGTATCCGCATCACGAAGGTAAATGAAACAGAGTTAGATTCAGAGAGTTATTCTGGGTAAGGTATTCAGGGATGTGGTGTTTTTGGAAACATTTGAGAGAGTAGTCAGCGTGGTGTGGCTCCTGTCAATGTGGTATTATGCTCGAATCTCCTTTGGTGAGCCTGGATTGAGGCATTGTGATGCTACATCAAGGAGAAATATCAAGTGGATGATGAATAAAGAGAGAAATTTGATAGACGGAATAGCTTGATAATAGACCGAATCGGCATGGTAAGGGTAGGATTAATTCTTAGTAGGTGTTCGAGGTAATGAGCTTTTACAAGCATTTTGCAGCAATTCTCTTGGGTTTTGACGGCTTGCTCAGTTTGGTTTAGATAAAAGGATTCAGACCTGGTAATTTAGCTTGTACAATTGGGGTTGGAAAAGATGTTCTTGTTGGGTTTTACCGTGGTTTAAAGATGAGTATATTTCTTATGGGTTTGCGAAGCATGGAGTGTGTAATGACTTTTCTTCTAAATGGAATCAATGAAAGTTCTTGACTAGTTAAGTGCGTCGATGTCTGCGGCGTGGAACGGAGATAAAATTTCTCCTGTTATCCTAGTGTGGCATGGTATATGCGATATGTTGTGGAGGATTGGGATTTGTGTGTGTAAGGTTCGGTTCAGTTCGAAATGGGAAGTCATTAAATTCTTAAGCAGCACGGGCAGCTGCAGGTGATTTAAGAATCGATCTTCAGAGGATTGGGGTTAATGATCCTCGTATGACTAACAAAAGGGTGTTGCTAATCATAGTGATTTGACAAGGGTATATGTTTCAGTAAAAAGGGATATGTGATTAAGTTGATGGTACTTCGGTAGTGTTGCAGCATTTTCTTGACAGGTCGACTGTTGATATCTGAGTGTGTTTAATGGCACATGAGAATTTTAGAATATCTTCGAAGAATGACTCTGAGTTCTCATGTTCAGGCTATGTAGTGTTGTGGATAGTGTGTGTTGGTACCGTTAGCGGCTATTCGAATTGGAGGCCCGAGCGGGTCCTTCTTTGTTGGTATGTTATATTTTGTATATGATGCTGAGTTGTAGACTGGTTGTCGCAATGTGGGTTGTTCTATACTATCGTGTTATGGGGTATGTCGGAAAAGGCTACAGGTTGCGTGGCGAGGTGCATCAGACTATTTTCTAGCTGAATGGTTGTGTTCCAAAGACCAGCGGATTGCTGGGAAGGGTTGCTTTCCTTAATCGGGCCCTTGTGACGGATGTCAGTATAGAGGTTTCTACCATTGATTCAGTTCCGGTATTGACGGACTTTTCTTCGGATGCGTTTCTTGTGGCCGGGCATGTCGCCGGGAGAGATTGTGGATTTCGGTATTGATTTGTTATTGGACACCGTATCATAAGGCTCCAGCAGGAGTTATAAAAAGTGGAAGGAGCAGCTTCAGGCTTCTTGGCATTGAGTTCATTGGCAGGCCGATGTGGTTACGTATTCAGATTAAGATGGCCTGGTTGGCCCTGATATGTATTGTTGAGGGATAGGTTTAATCTCTCGTTATTGAGCTTGTTAGTGATTTGGGGAGATCTATGAGGTGCTTTTTCGCTGCTGTGAAGCGTTATGATTTTTGGATTGTGCTTGAGTTTTGTAGCTTATAACGCTATATGTAGATATTGTTATGCACTCGGTATTTTGATAAAATGAGCAAATTTGGCTCGATGTGCATCTCCCTATGTGAGATATTTGTGTGGATCGGGTGGCACGCCGCCACGGGTATGTTATTAGGATCGGGTTGCACGCCGCAACAGTATGATGTTGAGAATAGTTTTCCATATGTCATTTGGTATGTCTTGCTTCACCAATGGGTGATGGATTGCTTGGTTTCAGACATCAATCTGTGTGTGGCTGTCTATTTTGAGCATAGCAACTTGAGGTGCTTCATGTGTAACATTGTTGGGATAAGATCGCACATTGTAGCGAAGCTACCTGGAGATTAGACCCTTCGTGGTAGATTAAGGTATTCTATTTCTGTGATGTGGGATGAGGTCCCAGCCTTGTGTTGTGATGGTACTGAGGAGTTTGAGTTATAGCTCTTTCGTTGAGTCATTTGTCATGATTTGAGTATGTTCAGACCGCCCATCATTGGTGCGTGGATTATGCAAGTTGTGGCTTAGGCCTGTGATGAGTTGTTATATCACCCGAGTGGTGCGTTGAATTCGAGGTGATCATTGGAGTCCTTAATGGACACGAACATATTTGATTAGAGCTTGTTGGAAGAATAATATCGAGGTTCGAGTTTATTCTGAATATTGACGTGAGGTTCTGATTTTGAGTATGATTTCAGAAATCTGCTGTGGTATTAGTCGAAAAGGGAGTGGTTTCATGAATGGTTGATCTGAGAAAGGGTTACGGTTTGCTGTGTGTTTCGTTATCATTGATAGGATATGAAGTGTTGGAATGGGGCTTTAGCTATTGAGAGGTTTCTATCGGTATATGGTTGTTGTGGACAGCTGCTGTGAATAGAAGTTATAGTTTCAGGTGCTGGATTATGTGGTATATCATGTGATTTCATTTGAGGATGCGAGTTTGGGTTATTACAGCTGGTTCGGGACTATTCAAAGTATAGGTACGAGGTTTGATCGTATTGATGGTTTCGGAAGTGAAAAAGTAGTTCTGTGAATTATAGGCTAGACTGGATTGGGTAATTTCAGCCATGTCGTGTTGTCGTGCCTATAAGCGATAGGGTGACGAGGGATCACCCCGGGTATGTGCTTGGTAAGGTCATTTAGCTATTGGTTAGCTTCTAGGACAACTCTGGGTACGCTCGAGGACGAGCGTTTGTTTAAGTTGGGGAGGATGTGACGACCCGGCCTGTTTTCATGTGAGTTACCACCTCGTTTCCCTCATATTATGTTGTTCTATGTTTCAATATCAGTATTTGAGTTGATCGGATAGAATTGAATTGGTTTTAGTTGGAAATGAGGCACATAGTCTCTTAGAAGGAAGCTTGTTTTGGAAAAGTCAACCGGAAGTTGACTATATAGTTAGAAGGCTCGGATGTGAATTCCGGTGATTTGGTTAGCTTCGAGGTATGATTTTTGATGTAGGAGTATGATCGGAATTTATTTTGGAAGCTCGGTGTAGAATTAGGCTTGAATTGGCGAAGTTTGAATTTTGGCGAATACCGGTTGATAGGTGAGATTTTGATCCGAGGGTCGGAATGGAATTCCGAGAGTTGCAGTAGCTTCGTTGGGTGATTTTGGATATGTGTGCAAATTTTTAGGTCATTCTGACATCGTTTGGTCGGGTTTTTGATCGAAAGTGAATTTCGGAAATTCTTGAAGAACTTAGGCTTTGATTTGGTAAAATTTGATTATTTTGATGTTAAAGATGGTGATTTGATGATTCGAGCAAGTTTGAATAAAGTAATAGATCATATCTGTGCTTTTGGTCGAGGTCCTGGGGGCCTCGGGGTGATTTCGGGTGGTTAAACGGATGATTCGGAGTTTGTTGCAGGTTTGAAGTTTTACTAGTTCTATCATTTCCGCATCTGTGGAAAAAGGACCGCATAAGCGGTTCCGCATATGCGGCATAATGATCGCAGAAGCGGGCCTTGAAGGCCAAAGGCAATTTCCGCAGAAGCGGAGGGGTTTCCGCAAAAGCGGGAATCGTAGATGCGATTTTGGACCGTAGAAGCGGTATGTGCATTTTGGGATAAACCGCAGAAGCGGTTGGGGAACCGCAAAAGCGGTAGTTGAAGCGCAGAAGCGAAAAGGGTCTGGGCAGAATAATATTAAGTCCCCTTCACGAATTTTGAAGGAGAAAAGATTTGGGGCTTCGGACTTAGGCGATTTTGGACGATTTTGAAGAGGGTTTCGAGAGTTTTCATCAGGTATGGATTCTTGGTCTTAGATTATGTTATTATGGTGTAAAAACATGGATTAACACTCAAAATCCAAGGGAATTAAGGTTAAAAATGAAGGTTAGGGCTTGAAAATTTAAAGAGTATAAACTAGTGATTTGAGGGGTCAAATGGACTCCAATTTTTATGAAATTGGTATGTTTGAACTCGTGGCGAGAAAAGGAAGCGGGTGATGTTAATTTTATAATTTTTCGAGACGTGGGCCCGAGGCTCGGGTTTTGCAAATTTCGAGATTCTTGATATTTTTTGATTGTTTTCGAGTGGGTGGTGTTCCCTTAGCATATTGTAATGTATTCGCTCTGATTTTGGTTAGATTCGACGCGCGTGGAGGCCAAGTTGAGGGGCAAGGGCGTCGCGAGCGAGGAGTTTCACCGGTTCGAGGTGAGTAATGATTTTAAATGATGTCCTGAGGGTTTGAAACCCCGGATTGCACAACTTACTGCTATGTTGAGATGAGACACGCATTGTATGATGAGCGCGGTGTCATTTACTGTTGGGGATTGTGACTTGGTCCATCCCGGTTGATATTTTACCACGTATTTGATAAAGACTTGTTGTTTTCATCATAATTTGGGCTTATTGCCATACTTGGGCTTCGTGCCAATTATTTGAAATCTTTTGTGAATTTCCATCAATATTTTCCTCACTAATTGAAATATTATTTGAACTCAGTCCAATTGAATTATACTATTTCATGAACTCAGCTACATTTATACCCAACTTGTGATTTAAATGATGTTTATAATGTTGTTTGAGCTTAGCACCATTGTTTTACTGATGCCCAAGGGGCTTATGATTATATTCTTGACTGATTGAGGCCGAGGGCCATATGTGAGGACATGTTGAGTGATGTGAGGAGGCTTTCAGGCCCTGAGTGTGATGTGTGAAGGCTTTAAGGCCTTATGATATAGCGCTTGGGCTGTAGGAGCCCCTCAGGAATCTGTACACATCCCCAGTGAGCGCAGGGTACCCAGGTGAGTTGGGAGTAGGCCCGAGAGGCTGATGTTGTGTGTTGGTGAGTTGGGAGTGAGCCCGTGGGGCTGATACTGTATTGAAAATTTGATATTGAGCCCTAGGGGCAAGTTTCTGATTACTCCTTACTTGTTGAAATTAAGTGTCTTCACTGTTTTTAAAAGAGAATCATCTGTTACTTCACAGTTTTATTGCGTAACTGATTTTACTGCTTGAGATAGCGTTATTTGTGCCTTTATGAGATTTCATGCTTTCAGTCATTATTTATTTTTATTACTCACTGAGTTGGAGTACTCACTTTACTCCCTGCACCTCGTGTGCAGATGCAGGTAATTGTTCACCCGGTGGCGGGTTTTGAGCTGATTGTAGATTTTGCCATCGTAGCTGAGCAAGGTGACCGTCAGCGTTCGGGCCACCGTATCTCCCCCTTTGATTCTAAATTCCATTATGTATATTACTGGTCTTAAATAATGTTTAGATTCTTTAGATGCTTGTGACTTGTGACACCCCGATTTCGGGC
Source organism: Nicotiana glauca (assembly GCA_026770625.1). Taxonomy (NCBI): domain Eukaryota; kingdom Viridiplantae; phylum Streptophyta; class Magnoliopsida; order Solanales; family Solanaceae; genus Nicotiana; species Nicotiana glauca. Next base: position 9,018 of record MU684602.1, read on the forward strand.
TGAGTTGGGGTGGTTCACTGTTTTATCATTTCCTTCCGCATTTATGACAATGTACACTATGGTTTGACTCATTCGTGTTAAGTAACTGTTGAAAGAGGTTTTGTTAATCTATTGGCTGGCCTTGTCTTCATGAGAGGCGCCATTACCACCGGGTTGGGATTTTGGGTCATGACAAGGGTTGAGCCATAACCCTAGCTAATGGGTTTAGCTAGACATGGAAAAAGTACAAATAGAAGAAATACTAGAAGAAATTAACATAATCATTAACTACAAGCTTAATCTACTTTAATCCACGTTAATTACAAGAGAAAATTTCCTAAAGTAGGCTAATACGAAGTGTCTCGTGCTCAGCTGCTAAAACAGATTGCAAAAACTTTACCTAAAAAAATAAAATGTTCTATTTATACTACACAGGAAAAACCAGATACAAATACCCCTGAGGGTCTAGCGCGGACCGCATCGAAATGACATGCGGTCGCGTAGGGCAAATGGTCTTCAGATCTGTGCTTCTGGACTTGGGGATCCTGACCGCATAGAAATGCCATGCGGCCGCATAGGGCAAATGCTCTTTAGATATATGCTTCTGGACTTGGGGATGCGGACCGCATAGAAATGCCACGCGGCCGCATAGGTTGAGTTATGCGGACCGCGTAGAAAGGGTGCACGGCCGCACAGTAGAATTTTTCCCATTGTTGATTCTCTGAACTTTTACCCACGCGGACCACACTGTTCTGGTGTGTGGCCGCGTGGGACTTTGCCTTGAATTGCTGAGCCTCTGATCACTCATCCGTGCGGACCGCGTGGAAATGGATGCGGTCCGCGTGGATCTTCTTCACTTTTGATGGTTCTCTGAACTTTCCTGTGCGGCCGCGTGGCAAAGCAATGCGGACCGTGCAGGTCAAGCTTGAACTCGGCAGCTTTCGGAACTTTCCTGCGCGGCCGCACATCAAAACAGTGTGGTCCGCGCAGGTCACCTATTTCCCACTTTCAATCATCTTTTGATGCTTGGAAGATTTCACTCCTTTTTGAGCCAATTTGTGATATTTATCATCTAGTCGCTCAAACCTGCAATCAAGCACAACTTGTAAGCAATTCGGGACTAATCTAGAGCAATTTATGCACAAAGCTTAGGTAAGAAGGGGTATAAAACATGTACAGTTTATAGTTATCACATGCAATGTCCATTTATGAAGCTCATGTCGCATCAACCAATGATAGGATCTTTCATCTAAATAGCAGATCGATTACATGTGCCTCATGAATTTGCACTCCTGCCGATCAGTTGCAGCCATCCATATTAAATCATACAAGTCCTTGTTGGGATATCCTTCAAGTGCCTCACACAGTAATAGTGGTATGCATAGGGTTCCTGCCATTTAGGCAAATGCTCTACAGAACTTAATATACCACCATGCTGATTAGATATTAGACAAATACCTAAACATTGTTTGACAACGTGCTGCTTCAAGTGGTTCAAAAATAGCGTCCATGTCTCTTAGCTTTCATTGAAAAAATAGCAAAATATAGTGGAAATATTTGTCCATTGGCATCTACTGCAATGGCGATCAACAACTTCATATCATACTTTCCATAGACATGAGTACCATATATGGAAATTACCGAATGGCAATGCACAAAACCATCAATTGTTGGTTTAAATGCCCATAACACGTATCTGAATGTATATTCCGGTATTCCTGCACTCCGCTCAAGCTTCCATTCAACAACAGTGACCGGGTTAAAGTATTTCAATGTGGCCATGTACCTGGGTAGAGATGTAAATGACTTATCCCAGTCACCATAAATAATTTCAAATGCACGTTTGCGCCCGAGATATGCCTTTCTTTTAGTAATAGTATACCCATATTCCTGGTGGATTGTTGATACCCAATTTTTTCCTATATATTTTAAAATACACAAAATACCTTTAAAATAACATATATATGCATATATAAGCATGCCCAAGGTTTTATTATTTTTTCCATAATTTTAAGGTTTTAAATTGATTTATTTTCTCCCTTTTATCCATAAAATCTCCAATAATTATTTCTAAAATTATGGTTTTGATAATTCATCTATTGGATTTCTATATTTATACCAAAATATGGCAAAGGTAATTTTTATATATTTTTTCAATTATATTTAGTATTTTTAAAGCTAAATTGCACATAATTGCAATGTTAGCCCTTTTAAGATTTAATTATGTTCTATATGCATAAAATTTTATCCTGTATTTTTAAATTTCTAATTATGTATAATAAATCATTTTAGAATTTTAAATTATTTTTCATAAATTATCTACTATTTTTTATAAATTAAATAGGGAAAAACTAGCTATTTAAATTATAGCCAAATGGGCTTTCAATTATAGCCAGATCAGGACTCCAATTCCCAGCCCAATTTTACAATTAAAACCCGACCCATGCCCTATTAATTCATACCCAAACCCGGAACCCCACTTACCCCTTTTAATCTCGACCGTTGATCTCCCAGATCAATGGTCCACGCTATTTCTTTCCTTTTTAATTCAATGACCCACCAAAAACCCTACCCCATTCTCTCATTTGCACCGCCCTTGAATCCCTTCCTCTCTAAACTCTCTCTGAGACCTAACTCAAATCCTAATCGCCGTCACCGGCGTGAACCCCTCCTATGATGTTTCTATGTCTTCTCCGACTAGACCTAGTCTTCCACACGCCATAGCTCTTCAATTTCTTGGATCTTTGAGACTTTCTCAAGGGAATCCCAACTGGTTCCGGTTCAAAACTTTGTTTATCAGCCTGTCTCAGGCCATTTTCCATTTGTGAGTAAGAACTGGATCCTTGAGATTTTCTCAAGGGAACTGCTTCTTGTTTTATTACGGATCTATGAGTTCTTAACCTATTCTATCATCTCTACTACTTTTCTGAAAACCCTAGATTTAAATCGTCCGATCTTTTTAGATCTGTGATGGATCTAAGTGTATTTTAAGGTTCTCACCTGTTTTCCTCAAAAGATTTCTCTGATTTCAAATGATTTCCTCATTTTTCAGACTAGGATTTCAAAACCTTTTTGCAAAAATGATTCCTTTCTAATTTTTGGCAATTACTTTGTGATTTTTAACATGTTTAAACATCACTTGAGTCTTTCCTTTTGCTCGATTCATTTTTTGTTAAGAAACCCTAATACTTCTGGGTTCAATTTAAAGTTTGAGTCTATTTTCGATGTGCTTGCATGTCTCTCACGAACATTCTAGATTTCATGTATGTTCTATGTGCTCTTGTGCTTCCTGCTCTAATTTGTTCTTAGGGTTTCTCTGATTTTTGTTCAACATGTGTTATTTATCGTTTAATAGGTCCAACTATTTATTTTATTGACTGTTTACATGATAATATATATAGATTTTTTGTGTAATCTCCTTAGACCTGCGATATCTTCCCTGAATCTGTGATTTTGTGTATTTTCCTTGTAATTCTTACTTTTGTGATACTTTCCGTAGTTAGTTCTGATTCCCTATGATTGTCAATCTCATTCGTAATTCTTTGAACTAACTTTTAGAATTAAAATTGTACTCTACCTTATTTATGTGCACAAATATGTTGCTAGTTATTTAACGTGCACTTTCCTTACTTGAAAATATTTTGTGCTTAGTCCTTATTACATGCTACATGCTTTTACTACTATTATGGTAAAATTAGTCTCATATGCAATTCTTTTTCTTATTTGATACAACTTGTACCCGTCTTAACTATGAGTCCCTAATTGAAGGGAGTTCGAGTTATTAATTGATTCTGATTTGTATTATTTCTATAATTGTACTAAGTCAGTACTTCTTACCTTATTTTCCTGCCTATACTGAAACTATAAATACTCTACCCTCTCTTTAGCATAACACACGAACAATTACACTATTCTGAACTCTCTCTTACACACATACCTACTCTCTTACTTGATACTCAGTTGGCTGTAAGCCAAAACTGAGTGGTTACATTGCTCTACTGCTCTATTGTTTTACTACTCTACTGCTCTACACACTACTATTCTACTTTTCTTCTACGACTCTATTGCTCTACACACTACTGCTCTACTTTCCTCATTGTGTTGCTTTTCACTCATCACTCTGCACCTATTCTCTCATTTTTACTAGTATGTTTTCAGTTTAGTTTACAATATCCAAAACAATATGTCTCTATTTGTATTGTACTTCCTTTTGTTTCTCTTATGCTTCTACTTGCGGTTCTACTGTCTCATTTGCAATTAACATGCCTATTTTGCCATGTGATTACCCTGTAATTCAGCATGTCTACTGCTTGCTTACATTTATTACTACTCTGCCCTACCCCCTAACTCCCAATACATTATAAGTATGACACCTAGTTACTATGTGATCCTGAACCCTTTTCCCTAAACCTAATATGTAACTCTGTTTAGCACCCCTTAAATCTAAAGTTGTTAAGCTCATGGCATGAACACTTTATGATAGCTATTGTTGTGACCATTTAAGTTCTGTAGTACTTCTCTGGTGTTTACCTATGTGCAAATATGCTTTCACATATGAACTACTTGTCCCCAATTCCTCCTTTCCCTGTTTGTGTTTGAACTATGTATGTTGATGTGGTCTTGAGTTGCTGATTATCTTGTTTCTTTTCTTCTTCAAGCTGGTTTTCACTAAGGCAAACACTTTTATTGCCTTCCAAAACTTATTTCAATCTAATCATTGTCAAAACTGTTTCCAACTAAACACTTTTTAACTCTATGTCAAGCATTATCACATATACTCTTAGACCATTAGGTTCTGCCCCTTTTGTGTGAGCCTTGCCTTGGGACCCTTGAGTTCCCTCTGAACTTGGACACATAAAAGCTGGCCTTTCCACATTGCACTTACTTTGTCTTGGTTATGCAATCTGGGTGTGAGCACTGCCTAGGATCCCTTGAGGTCCTTAGGGAACTCTGACACACTCAGATATAAGAAAGGCTATGGAACAATCTTGGCACTTGAGGTGGTTTATTACATAACTCAGGGAGGAAGTCCTAATAAGGTGCTGAAAAGTCTAGGCCTGTTTCAGGCTCTCTATAGTGTAATTTTTACTTTTCTTATGTAATTTATTCACATTGTCTGTAATAATTTATAAACAAATATTGGGGTAACTAGTGAGGGGGGGGGGGGGTATTTACATGTTTGTGGGGTAAGGCGGGTAGAAACCATGCCTATAGGACTTTACATTTTGCTATGCTTGCCTTACCATGTTAGAAATCATGTTTAATAGGATTTTACTATACTTACCTTACCATGCTATAAATCATGTTTAATAGGATTTTACTACACTTGCCTTACGATGTTAGAAATCATGTTTAATAGGTCTCAAAAATCAGTTTCACAAATAAATTCCATACCTATAGGATATAATTTAATCCAGCTTCTGTTATAACAAGTGTTACATGTTTTCTTTCATTGGTCATCATGCCTGCAAAGTTCCTAAAATTAGTGTGAAACAACTAGAAACCATGCCTATAGGGAATAACTCTAGAAATTTTGTCTCTAGATCTCAACCAGTTTAGTTAAATAAATCAACCCCGTCCACATTTTAGTTCATTTCAAAACTATTTTATTTCCTCCAAAACAAGTTCTTTCAAAAACTGCCTTGATTTGTCATTAGATATCATGCCTATAAGAATTCAAGAGTACGTTTTAACCTGCCTTGTTTTAGTATATGAAAAGTAGACATTTGTATTCCTCGCCTAGGCAAGCCTTAGGCAATCAACTTTAAATAAAACTAGAACTGTCTTTGTGATTAATGTTTAACTATCGATGTGTTAAAACTAGTAGGCAAGCCTAATTCGGACTTTTTTCTGAGTCATGTAATAGATCTGGTTCTACTGTTATCACTTAAATACCTAGTTAGGATCTGAATTTAGACCTTAATTGTGTATGAGTCATGATGTTTATACTTCTAGAGGTATATCTGAGCCTTCTATATGATTTCTGTGTTTTACCCCTAAATGCAGTCCTATGTGTTCTTATTTGTCGCCTAGTATTTTGCCTTTAAACCTGAGGGTCTACCTAGAAAACCCCCCCCTCTTTTTATAGGATACGAGTCCTAAATTCCTCTGGGATTGATAGGAAGGGACGGGTAGTAGCATGCAATAGGGGTCGAGACCAACCTTCACTTTAATTCCTTCATGGGGCGGGAAAGGGTAGATATAGATATAATGACCTGTGCATTAATACCACGTGTAGCTCCTCTTTGAGGAGTGTCATACCGGGTATTACATTGATATGATCCATATTATAAATAAACCTAGGACACCCCTCTCTTATTATAATTCACTAATTGTTCTTTTTTTAAACACTTGTGTATTTAAACTTAAATCCCCTACTATTTGAGCCATACTTTTTATTTGCTAATGGTTCAAATTCACAAAAACTGTTTGGTCAGGAACCACACTAGTGGATCCTGAGGGGTGCCTAATACCTTTCCCTTAGGATAATTTCAAGCATCTAACCTGTCTCTGGTTACCAAACGTAGTTATAATGAACCCTATAGGTGGACTAACGCACCTTAAATCATTAGGTGGTGACTCTTAAAAAATGCAAACCCTTTCCCAAGTAGAAAGAGTTTCCCAACCAAATGTCATAAACCCGATTTTGCGAGGAAAAAGGGGGTGCGACAGTGGACGAATGTAATACAGTCTTTGATTTTGTACCTTATGGACGCTTCAATGTGTGGAATCAGTTGAAGAAAAATCAATTCAGCATCCAAGTTGAAGTGATTCCCATTGAATGTGTCCATTTCACAAATGTGGGTGCCAATATATTTAGCCATTTCCAATAACCCTATTTCCTTCTTGCTCGCACGCAACATCCAATGACAACCCATAAACCATCTACGACAAACAACCATGTATACATCTGGACTTAAATCACATACCATCATCTCACGACACTCTCTTACGTTGTACATTTTTGCAGCCCTGGTTAGGCGAGCTTTATTAGGAAAAAGCATGCCCTTTGCCAGCACCGTTGGTCTAGACTCATCCCACATTACTATTCGAATTTCTTCAAGATCCCTTGTGAGGGCATCCACATCCGGCATACTTGGAAAATGATCAAGGTCGGAAATATGCCTTGAATGAAACGACATATGGAACTCGTACACTCTTGATCTAATGGGAGGTAGAGTATGCTCCCTCGTCAGCTCAGGTTCGGCATTCTCTTCCTCCTCATTATCACCCTTGTCAAGGAAGGTTGTGTCATCTCCATACTCATCAGTATTGTTGTCATAATCACTATTATCTTCCAGACTCTGCACATCTACCAAATCCCGAGTAAATACGTCGTCTACGGGCAACTAGGTGAGGCCAGGACCATCAAGTTGCTCATTTTTACTGTACAAAAAATAAAATAATAAGCTACTCAAATTGATAAATACTTTACATATAGCTATATCACTTCACTTACAAGTCGTAATGTGTTAACATTCCATGATGGACATTATCCTGTTGGTGATGACTCCTAGATGGACCACCGTGATCCAACATACCAAAACTACTCATGTTCCAACTGGGCGTGGGTTCATAACTTGTAAAATTTATATCTAGACGGTAGCCCCTGTGGAATATATGAGTGTTAATACAAATTCAATACAACAAAAATAGACATCGTAACACAAAGAAAAATTGAAGTTTACCAGTCGTTTGGTGGATTATGTAAAGTAGGAGAAAAATTATTTCCTCGCTCCTCGTTTGCCCGTGGAGATAAGTTTAGATCCGGCCAAACACTTTTAGCGAGAACCTGTTCGGCTAAAACTACTCCAGAATAACCACCAGATGATTGAGGGTTATCCCTGCTTTGCGCAACCTCATTATTACAAATGTTTTCAATCTTCATGTATATGTACAATATTTTTATCAAAATAAGTTCCCGATATTCATCCGGAGTCCGAAACAATTCTCTTAGAGTGTTATCATCCTCGATGTTAAACTCGGCGTAACAAGAAACCCCTTGCGGAGTCAAAGAATATGGATATCTTTCGGTTATTTTAAGATTCACCAAACATTTGCTCAACCTCATTTTATTACATAACAACGATACCAGTCTATCGTAATCCATTATAAGTGGAAACTTAACTCTGTGGAGATAAACTATAGCTTACTGAGTTATTCGCCACCACAACCTCACCCCCCAATATAATAAAATCCTTACTTTTCGCTCTTCAGACATTATAAAAAAAAAATCTTGAGAATTTAACAAGAAGAAAAATTTATCAGTAGTTGAAACTTGTTTCTAAATAAATTTTTTCAAAACCCTTAACGCCTTTAAATAAGGCAATGCCCAATCCGGGGGTCAAATTTTTGGAAGTAAAACGCAGTTTAGAAGGGCGTTTTACATATTTAAATTATTGTTATATCAGTCAAGAGCAGAAGAGTTATTGGTGGACCCACAAAATAGGTAAAACATATTTACAAAAGGCATTTTAATAAAATGCAGTATTAAAAGGCGTTTTAATAAAACGCAGCCTTAACATCCCAAACGGACGTCAAAGTAAAACGTGGTTCAAAACTGCGTTATACATATTTTGGTCACTAAATTTTTTCCATCTATTTATATATTTTGAGTTCAAAAATACAACATTTAGGTTCCAGACTCGTGTGTATAGTATGTTGGAAAATATTTTTCTTAAAAGAGTAATAGTTTGACTTATTTTCTGGTGTTTGATTAAGCCGAAAATATTTTTTGAAAAAATATGTGATTAAACAAATACTATGAGAGACAAATGGGTAGGGATGGTAGGTCGTAGTTTAGGGACAAGATGGTAAGGGGTTAGGAAAGGGTGGTGGGGAATAGAGGGTGAGGTAGAGAATGTTGACAAATAATTTTAAAAAATATTTTTCCTCCTTTTGGTAGGAACGTTATTTTCTTTCAATTGAAAAATGAGTTCACGAGAAAAATATTTTTCAAAATATTTTATCCAATCAAACATGGGAAGAATTGTACCAAAGACACCTCATGAGAAGTCTTCTTTTTCTTTTTGATTTGACATATTCAATTTTGAACTCGGAGACTCGATTATTCAAATTTACCACATCATATTTATTAAAAGAAATATGCTTTATAAAATTTTCTATATTCTTAAAATTCAAACACGAGACTTGTAGTTAAGAATCAAAGAATTCTATTCATACTATAACGATCTTTCTTTTTTGTTAACATAAAAGGTACATATATTAATAATAACTAGGGTTCATGATCCTTAACATTGTTATTAGTACATAAGTTGTTTTGGGCTAAAATTATGCCATGTAAGGCATTGTCATTACCTAAAGCAGCCATATTACCACACTGGTCCGTAGAACAACATCTAACATATGTATAATCATCCTGATCTTTGTCATAGACATCTATTACAAAATCAGGTGGTAAAATTTAGCCACACAATTTATTATAGCTACTTTGCATTAGTGTTGCTTTTGCCAAAAGATGAGCAACCATGCTCCCTTCGCGGAAGCTATGCTTCAATGTGATTGTCCCTTGCATGGATGCCTTGTCCATTAACCACATGCATTCATAAATTAAATTATTGTAAATTGGGTAGTCATCTTGAAGAAAATGTATGACCTCCTCACATCAGTTTCTACTTCAAATGGGAATATTTGTTACCTGATGATTAGTTGAAGTGCATGCCGAAATTCTTGAAGTTCTGCTTGGATTGGTGATATTGCATGTATTTTCTTGTGGTAACCTATCCGCCATTGGCCCTTATAGTCGTGAATGTCTCCGTTGATACCACCTTCAAGATAGTTGCTTCTGAAGGCACCATCAATGTTTATCTTATACCAACCCCTGAGGGGGGGAGGGATGTCACTTTATATTAATGCTTAATTTTGTTGTAAGTATTGACCCTGGACGTGAGAAGTGTGTATTTCATTGTTTGATCAAACACCCTTTTTCGTTAATATGGGTGTTTGTATTGTTGTGATTGTTATGGTTTCTATTATTCCAAATGGCCCAAAGAGTAAATGGTAGTATATCATCTGAAGTTATATATTTATTTATTATAGTAGGGCTAGCATTTCGTAATAATTCAATCCAATTATTAGTATGCACCGAGTTGGTAATATTCACTTGCATTGCTTGCCAAAATGATTAAGCAATTATACATTCCCAGAAGATATGGCATATAGTCTCAGTGGTGTCTTTGCATATTGGGCGGTTCGAATTTAAATTAATACCAATTTTGGCTAATTAGCCTTTTGTAGGAAGTCTTTTGTGATAGAATTTCCATATAAATATTTTGATATTGTTAGGACACTTGAGGTCTCAGATCCAATTAAAATTGAGGCTATGAGGTGTTTGCTCATCAATTAGCTTGTAGCAAAAAGCTGTTGAGAATATACCACTTGGGTTTAGACTCCAAATGAGATTATTAGGGGGATTGATGTGGCTTTTTGGATTTAATGCATTAATACTATTTATAATAATTTTAAGGAGATCAAAGGAGATTTTCATTAAATTCCAACCCTTATTGTACCAAATATCTTTAATAGTTAGGCTCTCTTCATTAAGAGTTAATGGGCCTGAAATATTATTACGAAGACTGATAATATTAGGAATCCAGTTTGTATCCCAGACATTCATATGTGAATGTCTGCCTACTGGCCACGTAATACCCTTATTACAAATAGTCCATCCTTTTGAGGAAACTTTTCCACATATTTGAACAGTCATTTGTTCTCTTACTCTTCCCATAAATGCTAATAAGAACTTGAGCCCCAAGGAAGGATGGATTATTAAGGATCATCCATGCCAAGCTGGTTAGGAGGGCCATGTTTTTTTTTCTTGATACCTAATCTACCATTGGTTTTTGTATTGGTAATCATGCTCATCCAATTAGGTGGATTTCTTTTCCTTTGTTGTGCCCCATAGGAAGTCTCTTTGAATTTTGTCTATTTATTTTAGGGTTTTAGTAGGGAGAAGACTTATTTGAATTAGATAATTTGGAATCGTATTTAGGATAGATGCTACTAATGTGCACCTGCCTGCCATACTTAACCATCTAGCATTCTAATTATTTAATTTAGCTCGCATTTTATCAAGTAAGGGCTAATAATCCTTATGCCTAGGGTAGTGGTTTAGCATTGGGAAACCTAAATATGTATCAAAGGTCTTATTAATGGTTATCCCAAAAGTCTTAGTAGCCAGATCTCTCTTGTGTTTATTACAACTCTTTGACATGATCAATTTTGATTTTTCTTTATTGATATTCAATCCATATATGTAACAAAAACTCTCCATACTTTTGCAAATTGCAGTAATTGATTTTGTGTTGGCTTCACCCGTAGGGTTAGGTCATCAGCAAAAAAATTGAGATGGGGGGGGGGGGCTAGGGTTAAGCTT
>MU684602.1:29843-49805 GCA_026770625.1 Nicotiana glauca
CCGGCATCCTCAGTCTTGTACTTCTTCTCAAGCGCATTCCATAATGCTTTTGAAGTTTCCATAATGCTATAGACATTGTACAAGCCATCTTCCAAACAACTCAAAATGTAGTTTTTGCACAAGAAATCAGAATGTTCCCATGCTTCAGTTACAACAAGTCGTTCATCATCTGGAGTACTTTCTTCTAAGACCGGAGGATCCTCCTTGATGAAACATTGCAAACTCAACATAGTAAGATAGAAGAGCATCTTCATTTGCCAACGTTTGAAGTCAATACCGAAAAACTTTCCGGGTTTTTCTGCTGGTGCCATAGCATGAGCAGGAGTAGAACGGCTTGACGAGGCAGCATCACTCGTTCCCGCAATATTTCCATTAGTTTGGTTTTCATTCGTCATGTTTCCGTAGAGTTGGAATCAAAAAAGAACTCTGTTAAATCAGTAAAGGTTTGATATCTTCAAACTGAATACAAAATCAAACACGTAACAATGGTGAAGTTTTTATATACTTCAAACCCGTACATTTATTATTCTGGCAAAGTTTTTATATACTTTAAACCGGACAGAACAATTATTGGAGTAGAAAGCACCAAGGCTTTAGTCTGCAATGCAATATAGAAAACAGTTTAGTATATAATTTAACACAGAAACGTTAGTATTTAAAATTCCTTAAGCTTGTGAACGCCACTGTGTTAAAACATAAAATCAGGAAAAACTGTTAGATGAATAAAGAAACTGGAAAAAAATAGTAGAGATTAAGAAATATTTCGAGTTCACAATTTGCTTGTGCGTCCTTAAGGAATTTTAACCCCCTCACACGTTGCCAAGGCAATGGATTAAATCCACCCAGGATAAAACGGAATAAACCTTCCTGCAATATTGGTGGCAATACAAACTGCAGGATATGAACGAACTTAAAGAACGGAGCAAAATCACACTTACGAATTCGAGAGAGAGAGACTGCGAAATAGAATGCATTATTTTCAGAAAGAAGAAAGTTCTGTACTATTTTTGGTGTGTTAAAAACAAAGTCATGCCTCTGAATTTATAGGCAATTATTGGAAGAGGTGTGATGTCTATTCTGGAAAAGTGTCTGTTTAGAAATTTCGCCGCCTGCCGCGGTTACGCTAGGACCGCGGCCAAAGTGGCTCTCTGAACCTGTAGAAGGGTTATGCCGCGGTCCGACCGCGGTTACGCTAGGACCGCGGCCAGACTATATTTCTGAATCTTCAGCAGTGATCTGATATTTAATTAATTATTAAATAATTAATTAAATAAATTTTGTAAAGCCAAAGCCAAAGCCAAAGCCGAAGCCGAGCGAGCGACGACGACGGCGCGATGGTTCATTCTCTTCAACTCCTTTTAAGAGCTTTAAGAAGTGATTCTATATATATACACACAAATGTAGTTGTCCCTCACCAATGAGGGACAAAGTGCAAGACATAAGCTCACTTCTTCAAATTTTTATTTTTCCCTCCATTTTATTTCCCTCCATTTCCAATTCACACTTTTATACTTTAAAGCCCAATGGCTTAAAAGTCCAACAATGTATGTGATTTGCTTGAGGTACCATGTTTTATGACTAATTCCATTTCTCTTATTTCCTATAGATACATAGATCTAAAGATGACATGAAGTAGTCTATTACATAGTAGTTGGAAAATAATAGCTTTTATTATACCAATGACGTTGAATTAATTTACTTGCACTTCGACTAATTTATTAAATATATATTACCTTCTACCAATATACATATTAAATAACTAAGTATCGACATAAACTTAAGTAACTTATAGAAAGCAAACAGCTCGGAGGATTAAATTATTTGTATTAAAAACCTTAAGGTCAATGTGCAAAAGTACTTATGTTCTGCAAAAGGTTCCTCATTCTAAATTGGAGCCCTAGATTTCAATATTCCTTTGAAAGTACTCATAAAGTAAATCTAAGAAAAAATATAGCACCAAAATCTAATAAAATAGTGAAGTTTATGCACTAATTGAAGATTCTCTAAAACATAAGGGAGCAAAATGCTAAAGAAGTTTGTGCCATAAAAAGTACATTTACTTATGATAGTCAAGTTGGCCCATAGATGCAACGTATTATAGCCATTAGATTCCACCCCTTGAATCCTGGAGAAACAGCCAGTTGCTTTATCACATCCCACCTGTTGTAATATATATACTCCTCACTCAGTCGCTAATTTACAATAATTGAGGGCTTTATATAGTTTATCTAGAGGTCTAAATAACATTAAAATAAGGTGGTCTCTACTCAACCAATCAAATAAAGACATGAAGTTGACAAAGTATTATTCTGGAATCTGGACACTAGTAAATTTCTGATTTGTGGTCAGTACTTTACTTTCATACGTTAAATGTAATACTATCGGGGTCACTTAAGCATAATTACAGATAAATAATTATCTCTAAATACTCATAATGTATACTCCCCAATTTTAATTTATTTGAACTTATTTGATTAGACTAATTTTTTTTTTAAAAAAAACTTTTAAAATTTGTGATCTAAAATAATCCTTAGATATTTGTGTATCTATAAATCATCTCATAAAAGGTAAGAAGTATTTTAAAATTAAATTGTTTCCAAATTAAATTTTTTTTAACATAATTCAAAAAGAAATATGTTCATTCTTTTTATTTAAAGTGGAGGGAGCATAATATATTTTTATTCTGTATATAACTTATGAATATTTTTTTTGATTAAATAATGGTCCATAAGCAACTCAACTATCCATCTATATATAAGAAGAAGAAGCTCCACCACTTGCTTGCATTTCTCCCCCACTCTCCAATTCTCTTTTAGTTTCTTGTACAAAACAATGAAGAAGTCATCTTCAGTATATTACAGTGGATGTGAAGAACACGAATATGAACCCCATTTCCTTGATGCTTGCTTTCTTTGCCAGAGACCCTTGGGTCACAACATTGACATCTTTATGTACAGGTTAGATTGATATAATCATCTCTTACATAAGGTGACTTTAATTAATATGATAATAGATAAAGTTCAGTTATTTTTATGTGATAATAATATACTCCACTATTTACCGTAGTAGATAAAGTTCATTTCCACATCATTAATTTTCTTGGGATGTGAATGGAAGTATCTAATAATTTATTGTGACTGCAGAGGGAACACACCATTTTGTAGCCAAGAATGCAGGCAAGAGCAAATGGAGATGGATGAAGCCAATGAGAGAAAATGGAAGCTTTCTTCTAAGAAATCCTCAAAAAATACACACAGAACTAAAACAGAAACCCCCGTCAAGGAAACTGACACAAATAAAGCTGTACGGACTGGCACAGTTGCTGTTTCCTGAATCATTCAATACTCTATATTATATTCTTATATATGGACATGAATTATTATGAGGCTACAAGGAAAAAAGACTGCTGCTGCAAGTCATTTGAAGATGCCAAAAAATAATTTCGAGTACAAAATCATCTGTAAATTAAAGACATGATGGGAATCAAGAAAATGAGAGAATGAAAAACATCGATCAATTTTGAATCCTTACTTTTTTATTCTAATTTTTCCTTTCGTTAAATCTTGTGGAATACGTCGATCTGTAAAATGGGCATCCATATTTGGGATGGTTTGAAATGTCCAATCTCCTATCTTAACAATCCTTGCTTTCATATTATAAGCTAATCCGAGATTCCGAGGTCGTGAAATTATGAAAATATGGTTCATTTAGTTCTTTCTAGTATTATGCATCCAGCTGGTGATGTGGTCCATGATGGTTTGGTTTTTTTTTTTTTTTGGGGTGTGGGTAGCAAAAATATCATGAGTTATATATGTTGATCCATAAAATAAAGGAAAAAAAATATTTAAAAGACCAAATATTTTAATTTTACCCTTTATTATATTTTGTGACAATTCAAATTTTTGGCAAATCATATCGAAAAGCACTTTTAAATCATAGTCGGGAGTAAATGGATAGATTTGAACCTTCTTTTCTAAAGTATTTTAACGTGTAAAATTAATCCAGTCTAGAGCTCCATTTAAAGTTGTTTTTGAAAATCATGAGTTAGGAGGTTGATACACAAACTAATTAAACGATAAAAGTGATGTAAAACGGTGGAAAAATACTAACTTTATCGTAACATAATAGATATAATCAAGATGTTCTTTGAGTGTTTTGTGCAAATCGCAGCAAGTTGTTTAGACAGACAATTTTTAATTTGTCACGTTTCTCTTTTCGAAACTTAATTTGACTATCTTTAAAGCAAAATTAAATTAAATTGATTTAATATTTTAAAAATTAAAATTAAAATATTCAAAAAGTATATAAAAGTACTACAAGTTGTAATTCTTTTCATGTCAATATAATAAAAAAATTTAAAATATTAATCAAAATTCATATAATTTAAATTTCAAGACGCGAAACAAATGCTTTGGGACGAAAGAATGTGTAAGTGGCTATAAAGTGCGCGTTACTTATTAGTAATTTGCTTATCTCATTACTTATTATATACAATTGAAGCCAAACCTCTGCCCCGCCCCTAAGAGCCCGTTTGGTCAAGCTACCAAAAATTATTTATTTTAAAAAATATTTTTATTCAAAAGTGCTCTATGAAAAAATACTTTTGTAAAATAAGTAGTTTGTGTTTGGCCGATTCGTTTGAGTAGTGCTTTCTGCAAGCCCATCGTGTTTGACAAATTTATTAAAAAAGCACTTTTAAGTATCAAATTACGAAAAGGGACAGTAAAAGTTTTATTTGCGATTAATATTATTTAGAAAAGAAAAATAAATTCAAACATTTAGTAGAAAAGCATTCTATTAAAATATAAAACGTAAAGTAAAAATATAAATTAAAAATTCTAATTAATATAAATATAGTTATTTCAAAGCAACAATATTGAGTGTTTTGTATTACCTATTATTTACATGATAATTTAAATATGTCAAAATACATCATTCAACATAAATTTAAAATCTACTCTTAAGAATAGGAGAAAGAGAATAAAAATTTGATTAAAATAAAAAAGAGAATAAATGTATAGCAGAAAAAAAAAGGAAAATAAAAGAATAATTAAATTAATGAGGGATACTTTGAAAAATATAAATTTATTGTTAGGTTATTTTTGTCTAGAATAAATTAACTTTCTGCTTCTTCTTCTGCTTTTTGGAAGAAGTTAGAATTTGTAGAAATTTTTTTTCATTTTGGACAAACACATTAAATTTTTCAAAAAGTACTTTTTTAGAAAAAAAAAAAAAAAAAAAGGTACTTTTGACCTCCTAGCACAAACCTCAAAACTCACACCCTTCTTTCGAAAGCAAACAAAAGAAATTTTAGAAGAGGGGGAATTGGACCAAAGAAAGTTCTTGTATTCCATGTCCAGGTTCATTAATTGTACCCTACATTTCATGTTACGGTTGTAGGAGGTAATCTGCAGCTGACGAAGCGAATTCCTGAAAAAAAAGACAATTCCTTTATCAATTACAATTGTTGTTGATGAACTATTTATTAGGTGGTCTGAGTCACTCGTCTATTTTGTATAGAGACTTGCACGTGTTTCATTAAAATTGAGCTCCACATCTTACTATCTGTTTTCTTGAATGAGGTTGGGGTAAACCTTTAGAGATAGGGGCGACATCTTTGTGATAGCAATTGTTAATGAGCTAGGGACGACAACTAAATAAGTGGGGTGACTGACGACCGCAATTTCAAGAATGTATTATTATTATGGAGAGTGAATGCCATTACCTAATAGGCTAATACCTAAACCCAGCTCTCATCTGGCATTTTATTTTTGACATATAAAGATGTAACCCGTTCAATTTGTCTTCATCTCAATTAAACGAAATGGCTGATAACTTGTTGCATGTTATATCAATCCAACTTTGACAGTATTCGGCGATGTCTGTCGTTTATTCCTTCAATCATTTTAATCCACTTATACTTAAAACAAGCACATATTGACATCTTATGATTGTTAATTTTAACTCGTGTAACATGTTCAAATTTGAGTGGAGTGCATTGAGTTATAACATTTTAGTCCACTACTTGAATTTATGGACCTGACATTATGGTTGTTGTGACGATCCGTTGAGCATTTGCATTTCGTTCGGTGATTTGAGATTTTGAGTAACTCTATATGATGTATTACAACTTGCATGCATGGTTAGTTTTGAATATTTGAAAGTTTGAGATTGATTCATAAGAGTACTTCTCAATCTAGAAGCTTTAAGTTGAAAGGTTTGACCAGGGTTAGACTTGTGAGTAACAGGCCTCAGATTCGTATTTTGATGGTTCCAACAGGTTTGTATGGTGATTTTAAATTTAAGTGTATGTTTGAATTTGTATTAGGAGGTTCCTATGAGGACTTAGCTCTTTTTGTCGGAAGTTGGCAATTAAAAGGTTTAGAAAGTTCACAAGTTTGACCGAGAGTTGATTTTGATGGTATCGGGTTTGAATTGGAGTTTCGGAACTTGAAATAGGTTCCTTTCGTCATTTGGGACATGTGAGCAAAGTTTGGGTTTAGTCCATATTGGTTAGACTTGGATTGGATGCTTGGATTTGTAGACATGTAATTTTTGACCTGCCCATTAGAATTATCCTTTAATAGTCCTAATATTTTTAGATATTTATTTGAGTTTATTTCTATATTATTTCACTTTATTATTAATTTTAATTCTACTTTTAAAGAACAAAAATTGAAAAAAATACAAAAATAGTTTTATTTTTCCACACTTAATTAAGGTATTAGGTATTTTTTTTTAAATATTATTTTTAACCCATTTCTATTTTTAGTAAAATCTTCAAAAATATCAATATATATAGCTTCATGTCATAATGTAGTTTGTTTTAATTAATTAGGAATGATTTCATAATTTTATAGTTATTATTTTAGGAATTAATATTTTTAGTGTAGTAGAGTTAAAGGGTTACTTTTAAAAGCAAATTTGGCCCAATTCAGACCTTAGCCCATAATCCCAAGCTCAATACCCTTAGACCCATCAGATTTTTCTAAAAGAACCCTAAATACTTTAGGAGGACCTTCATCTCTATCCTAGGAGCAGCAACCACACACAGAATTAAGAGAAAATAGATTGAGAAATCTGGAATGGGGAAGACAAAGAAAGGAGGAAAATCTTTTAATTTTCGAAGAAATCTAATCTGCCGCCTACTCCCATTCTTGCACCATCCTCCATTTTTACTTACATGGTTTCTCTTTCTCTACACATACAAATACATACAATTTATGCACATATACATCAAGAATATCCACATGGAAAAAAGGGAGTAGAATTTTTTTTTACTTTTTTTGTCACTTTCGCTTACATTGCTGGAGAAGCTGCCAAGCGGCCAGCCACCACTGTGTTCTATTGATCTGATGAAGCGCCCCACCAAAAGATTCGACCGACCATCCTTGTCACTCTACATGAACAAACAAACAAAACCCAACACCAAAACACTTTAAAACAGCCATTTTCCTCAATAAAAAGTAGCATTTCTGTTGAGATTGAGTTCAATAAAGCTCCGTTTGTTAGTTGCTAGTTCTGTTCAAGTTGACAGCGAGGTTCCGGCGCTGCTGCATTTTCTGTTCGGGCTCAGGTTTGTTAATCTTCCTTTGCGAGTAATTCAAGAGCCTATATCATTATTTACAAAACAATCACCTTCATGAAAATTAGAACATGTGATGTTTTTTCTGCTCTAATTTGAGGTAATGAGACTTATTTATTGAGATTTTGGTCTTCCTGTTGCATAGTTGATTCAACTACAATATCTTTAGCCTAATCTGGAATGGGGAAGACAAAGAAAGGAGGAAATTTTTTTAATTTTTGAAGAAATCTAATCTGCCGCCTCCTCCCATTCTTATACCATCCTCCATTTTTACATACATGGTTTCTCTTTCTCTACACATACAAATACATACAATTTCTGCACATATACATCAAGAATATCCACATGGGAAAAAAGGAGTAGAAAAAGATTTTATTTTTTTGTCGCTTTCGCTGCCATCGCTGGAGAAGCTGCCAAGTGGCCAGCCACTACAGTGTTCTATCAGATATGAAGAAGCGCACCACCAAAAGATCCGACTGACCATCCTTGTCACTCTACAAGAACAAACAAACAAAACCCAGCACCAAAACACATTAAAACAGCCATTTTCCTCAATAAAAAGTAGCATTTCTGTTGAGATTGAGTTCAATAAAGCTCCGTTCGTTAGTTGCTAGTTCCGTTCAAGTTGCCGGCGAGGTTCCGGCGCTGCTGCATTTTCTGTTCGGGCTCGGGTTTGTTAATCTTCCTTTGCGAGTAATTCAAAAGCCTATATCATTATTTACTGAACAATCACCTTCATGAAAATTAGAACATGTGATGTTTTTTCTGCTCTAATTTGAGGTAATGAGACTTATTTGTTGAGATTTTGGTCTTCGTGTTGCATAGTTGATTCAACTGCAATATCTTTAGCCTAATTGTGTTATTGCATTATTTAATTGTATGTTTTGTATCAATGGATATTGCTGCACATATGGAATATCAGTTCTGTTCGAGGTAATTTATTTTCTTAATCATGTGTGCATCTCAATTCTCAATCGACTAAACAGATTTCTCGCGAGCAGTAGAAAATAAAAATATTAGTTTTAAATTTGGGAAAATATACAATAAGTTTTTTTATATATTTAGTTTAGATTATATTGCTCATCCTTACCCTCACAATAATTTCAAATTTAAGAGAAAGAAACAAATCATGAACAAATAGTATGCTTTAGGCGCGTATTAATAAATAAACTATCGTGATTACGTACACGTATGCGTGACATAATTACGATACCAAAAAATAAATTGAGGTACGCTTTCGCGCGACTTTGGCCAAATAATCTTAATAATAAAATGTTATTAATTGTGTACACGTTCCCGTGACATAATTATAATTTTTAAAATAAATCGAGGTATGTGTTTCGCGCAAATTCGGTCAAATATTCTTAATATTAACAAAGCGCGATTAATTTTGTACACGTACGTATGACATGATTCTTGACGCGCCGAACGAAATGAGCACACGTACGCGTGACTCGTTTCAAGATAATTCCATAATTACTAATAATCAAGTATTTAAAAGCAGTTAAAAGGGTAAATGTACATAAGTTCTAATACGTAATTAAATAATTTATTTAAGTCAGGTATGATTAAAGAGACCGTTCTAAAACCACGAAATTCGGGAGTACCTCAAACCTTCTCCTCGGGTAACAGAATTCCTTACCCGGTCTTCTGGTTTCCCAGACTTTAAACGAAGTCAAACTTTCCTCGATTTGGGATTTAAAATAACCTGGTGACTTGGGACACCATAAATATTCCAAGTGGCAACTCTGATTAATAATTAATCTCATTTCGATTATGTCACTTTAATTGGAAAAACTTCCTATCCCCTTTCGGAAAAAAGGAGGTGTGACAAGAGCAATAGACTTGCTTGACAGATTAGGCCACTTAAATATTCTAAATATACTAGGACTATTAAAGGATAATTCTAGACTTGTTTGACCGATTAGGCCACATAGATAGGACAATCAGAGCATTAAAGCCCAGTTTCACAACGAAGAGGTACAATAAGAGTTGAATATTAGACTTGCTTGACAGATTAGGCCACTTAATCCAAAAGTGTATGTCATGGTCATTATAGTTTGTATCCACATCGAATAAGATTTTACTTTGTAATTTTCTTATTAGATATCATCTCTTTCCTTTGTCCCTTGCTTTGTTCCTTTTGCTTTGTTCATGCCCTCTTTTGAGTCCGTTTGGTTAGCACAAGTGAGAAATAACTTCAAATTTTGCTACCAGTTTTTCAATTGCACAAAACAGAATATGGCTAGCATATCAAAGAGGCATAAGTTAGTAAAGAATAATGCGCGCAGTGAGATGGTAACACAACGTGCTTTAGGATTCATGTGAAATGCAAAGGCTTGGTAAATGTGAATTCATGAGCAAAGTGCAATAGATAGAGGATATTGCGCTCGCATGGATCAAAGATGTTTTATGTGATAAGGGTTACAGAAAATGGTTAGCTAATAACATGCAAGGTCTTTCAAGTTAAAATCAAAGTTATCATGGCAAGTGTAGAAGCAGCCGCATTCAAGGTCAAGGCCACAAATTAACCACCATGTTTTAAACTCACAAGTTTTCTTTGTCTGAAACAGGGATGAAGGCTAGGTTCATATCAAAACTTGGAAGCTTGAATTTTTCAGGTGTAGTGCCCTAATTCTGCTTACGCAAAGGGTATTGAGAAGATCACACATCAGCCCTAGGAGAAACACATCCTAGTCTAGGTCTTTCAGGTTATACTTTTGTTTTAGGAGACGCACTTCCTAATTAATATTCCACCCCTAGGAGGCACCTTCGAGTTTTGGTCATTTACATTCATCCCTAGGAGACGCACGTCCTAGTTGGTGTCATTAAAGTTTTACCCGTTATGAGACATAATTCCTAGTAGGGGTCTTTCAGATTATACTTGTTAGGAGACGCACATCCTAGCTTTGGTCATTTAAGTTCATTAATAGGAGACGCATTATCTAATTTGAGTCATTTAAGTTCATCAGCAGGAGACGCACTTCCTAGTAGAAGTTTCATCCCTAGGAGACGCACTTCCTATTCTGGGTCTTTCAGGTTACACTGTTTAGGAGACGCAGTTCTTAAATTGAGATTTTACCGCTAGGAGATGCACTTCCTAGTTTGGGTCATTTAAGTTGATTCCTAGGTGACGCATTTCCTATTTTGGTTCATTCAAGTTTCACCCCTGGAAGACGCACTTCCTAGTTTTGGGTCATTAAGTTCATTCCTAGGAGACGCACTTCCTAGTTTGAGTCGTTGAGGTTTTACCCTAGCAGATGCACTTCCTAGTCAGGGTCTTTCAGGTTATATTATTGTTTTAGGGGACATACTTCCTAAATTTAGATTTTACCCCTAGTAGACGCACTTCCTAGTTTTTGGTATTTAAGTTCATTCCTAGGTGACACACTTCCTAGTTTGAGTAATTGAGCACTTCCTAGTCTGGGTCTTTCAAGTTATATTTTGGTATAGGAGAAGCACTTCCTAAATTGAGATCTTACCCGTAGGAGACGTACTTCCTAGTTTGGGTCATATAAGTTTGAGTCATTGAGGTTTAACCCCTAGGATACACACTTCCTAGTCTGGGTTTTTCAGGATATACTTTTAGGAGACGCACTTCCAAAATTGAGATTTCACCCCTAGGAGACGCACTTCCTAGTTTGGATCATTTAAGTTCAGCCTTAGGAGACGCACTTCCTAGTTTGGTTCATTTAAGTTTCACCCCTAACAGACGCACTTTCTAGTCTGGGTCGTTCAGTATATACTTTCAGGAGACGCACTTCCTAAATTGAGATTTCACCCTTAGGAAACGCACTTCCTAGTTGGTTCATTTAAGTTCAGCCCTAGCAGACGCACTTTCTAGTTTGTTTCATTCACCCATAGGAGATGCACTTCCTAGTCTGGGTTTTTCAGGATATGCTTTTAGGAGACGCACTTCCTAAATTGATATCTCACCCCTAGGAGATACACTTCCTGGTTTGGGTCATTTAAGTTCAGCCCTAGGAGACGCACCCTAGTTTAAGTCATTAAAGTTCTACCTCTAGGAGACGCATTTCCTAGTCTGGGCCTTTCAGGATAATACTTTTACGAGACGCACTTCCTAATTGAGATTTTATCCCTAGGAGACACACTTCTTAGTTTGGGTCATTCAGGTTTTATTTTTAGCAGACATATTTTCTAGTCAAAGTTTCCTGGTTTTAATCACAGGAGACGCACATCCTCGTCGGGTCTTTAGTTTTCTGTCACGACCCTGGTTTGCCCCTCCGCGAACCATCGTGATGGCACCTAGTTCCTACGACTAGATAAGCCTAACAATTCATAAAGTAAACCAATTTGCGGAAGGAAAACCAAATTAAAACCGAAATATTGAATAAAACAGTGTTTAATAGTGCTGGTCGACATACACCAAATCAACTATGAAATACTAATACTCTTCCCAAAACCCGGAATCTCATGAAATCACAAGCTAAGGATACTACATAGTGCTCTAACTCCAGAATGTCTAAAATAAAGTAAATACAGAAGGGCTATAACTACAAGAGAAAATGGAGAGAGACTTCTCGGTCTGCCGACGCGGCAGATATACCTTAAAGTCTCCAAAGGTCGTCTCTCCTGAAGGATGGTATGTCTGGGTAGAGGTACCTGGATCTGTGCATGAAAAACATGCACAAGAAGGGTATGAATAAACCACAACGGTACTCAGTAAGTGCCTAGCCTAACCTCGGTCGGGTAGTGACGAGGAAGGTCGGGGCCCTACTGAAATAAAATAAAAATATAAGGTATGACAGAATGAGATAGCAGTACAGTTGAAGGCTAACAACAAGAATTCAATACAGGAAAATAAGTAACTCAATAACTGAAACAGGGGCAAAACAAACGCAAGGAAATAC
Source organism: Nicotiana glauca (assembly GCA_026770625.1). Taxonomy (NCBI): domain Eukaryota; kingdom Viridiplantae; phylum Streptophyta; class Magnoliopsida; order Solanales; family Solanaceae; genus Nicotiana; species Nicotiana glauca. The sequence goes on from MU684602.1 coordinate 42,300, forward strand.
CACTCTTCACAAGGATAATAACCGGGGATCTCTCACTATCCCGAGGATCTCTTAGTACCCTCAATATATGCCAGGGATCACTTGATATCCTGAGGATCTCTTGGTATCCTCAATATACGTGTTAGGGATCTCTTGGTATCCCGCACCTCAACCAAATCATGAATACGTGCATGGGATCTCTCGGGATGCCGTCCCGTAGTCCCAAAGTAAAACACACAGCAACAACACAAGGAATACTCAATTAAGCTTAATTTCATATCAAGTAAATAGGTAATTCTAACCTAACATGCTTCACATAATGCAATTAAGGCAATTTAAGCAAGTAAGCAATTAAATCAACTAAACATGTTTTTCTAAGCTAACAACAGGCTTGAATTGCAAGTAGTACAAAACAGGAAAAAGGAACACAATTGAAATTACTTAAAGGAAACCGGATTTTCAACAATTAGCTCAAGTACGCACTCGTCGCCTCACGTACTAGGCATTTCAATTATCAAATATACCAAATCCTAAGAGGAAGGTCCCCCACACAAGGTTAGACAAACCACTTGCCTTGAACCGGCTCAATAATCAACCCGAGACCATGTTCTTGCCACGAGTACTCGACTTCAAATAGCCCAAATCTATTCAATTCAATTGCATAATGTAAATAACACTTCAAGTAACTGATTTTACAAAGAAATTCTAAGCTAATACGTCAAATTAGGTAAAATAACCAAAATTCCCCTCGGACCCACATCTCGGAATCGAGTAAAATTTACATTTCCAGAAATCACACGCTCTTACTAGTTCAGTCATACCAAAAGTACCATAATCGAATCTCAAATGGCCCCTCAAATCATCACTCAAAGGTCTTTAATTAAACAAGCCCTAACACCCAAATTACCACTTATTTTCCTTAAATTTTCATGCTTATAATGATAAAAATAACTCCAATAATGAGTTTAGGGACCCAAGACCTTACCCCAATGAACTCCTATGAAAATCTCTCTTAAAAATGCTCCCCAAGGCTTCTTCCTGTTTGAAAAGAGGTGAAATTAGATCAAATTCGCGAAGGCAAGAATTTATATGTTCTGCCCAGCTAATCCGCTTTTGCGGCTCTAGGACCGCACCTGCGGTCTCGCTTCTTCGAGGACATGGTCGCATCTGCGACATTTCAAATAAATCCCAGCTTTCGCACCTACGGTTAACGTTACACAGTTGCGGGCCTGCTTCTGCGATGAAGCTCCAGCTTCTGCAGTCCCTACTGGCTTCTCCCTATCTCCTCTTCTGCAATGGAAGTGCCGCTTCTGCGGCTACGCACTTGCGGGACCTAACCACAGGTGCGGTTATGACAAAAAACCAGCAGCTGAAGCTGCTCAAATAACTCCCAACTATTACGAAAACCTTCCGAAACCATCCCGAGGTCCCCGGGACCTCAACCAAAAACACAAAAAAGTCTAATACCACTGACCAAACTTATACCAATCTGTAAAACACATAAAACAACATCAAAACACCAATATAACATCGGATTCAAGCCTACATAACTTCAAAAACTCAAAATTTACGCTTTCGATCAAAACGTCTGTCAAATCTCGTCTGAATGACCTAAAATTTAGCACACACATCACATTCAACACTACGGAGCTACTCCAACTTCTGGAATTCCATTCCGACCCTCGGATCAAGATCTCACTATCCAATCGGAAACTTCAAAAATCTATCTTTCGGCATTTCAATCTTAAATTATCTAATGGACCTCCAAAATCACCCAACGGAGCTGGTGGAATGATCGGAATTCCATTACAAGGCCGTCTTCACACTGTTCTGACTACAGTCTAATTTCCAACACTTAAGCTCTCATATGGACTAAGTGTCCCAAAACCCTCCGAAACCCAAAATCGAACATCCCGGCAATTCAAAATAGCATAAATAAACATGATGAAAGCACTTAATAGGGGATCTGGACGTTAATTCCTAAGACGACCGACCAGGTCGTCACATCCTCCCACACTTAAACATTCGTTTGTCCTCGAACGAGCATAGAGGCATACCTGAAGTACTGAAGAGATGAGGGCAATAGCTGTGCATATCCTGCTCGGTCTCCCAGGTCGCCCCCTTGACCGGCTGACCCTGCCACTGAACCTTTACTGATGCAATGTTCTTTGACCTCAGCTTTCGAACCTGCCTATCCAATATCGCCACTGGCTCCTCAACATAAGATAGATCCTTGTCCAACTAGACTGAACTGAAATCTAACATGTGCGATGGATTACCGTGATACCTCTGGAGCATTGAAACATGAAATACCGGATGAACCTTTGCCAAGATAAGAGGTAAGGCAAGCTCATAAGCAACCTCCCAACACACCGCAATATCTCAAAAGGGACAATAAACCTCAGACTCAACTTCCCCTTAATCCCAAATCTCATAACGCCCTTCATAGGTAAAACCCGAAGCAGAACCCGCTCTCCAACCATATAGGAAATATCACGAACCTTTCGGTCCGCGTACCTCTTCTGTCTGGACTGGGTAGTATAGAGTCTATCTTGAATCACATTAACCTTCTCGAAAGTGTCCTGAACCAAGTCTGTGCCCAATAATCTAGCCTCACCCAGCTCAACCAACCCACTGGGGATCTACACCGCCTACCATATAAAGCCTCACACGGTGCCATCTGAATGTTAGACTGATAGCTATTGTTGTAGGCAAACTCCGCCAATGGCAAGAACTGATCCCAAGACCCTCCAAACTCAATCACACTCGCACGGAGCATAACCTCAAGAATCTGAATAGTGCGCTCGGACTATCCATCCGTCTAAGGGTGAAAGGCTGTACTCAACTCTACCCGGGTACCCAACTCATGCTGAACGGCCCTCCAGAACCGTGATGTGAACTGAGTACCTCTATCTGAGATGATAGAAACTGGAATACCATGCAGACGAATAATCTACCGGATATAAATTTCCGCCAAACACTCCGAAGAATAGCTAGTACACACAGGAATGAAGTGCAAGGACTTGGTCAACCGATCCACAATAACCTAAATAGCATCAAACTTTCTCAAAGTCCGTGGGAACCTAGCTACGAAGTCCATGGTGATCCGCTCCCACTTCCACTCCAGAATCTCTATCTGCTGAAGCAATCCACCCGGCCTCTGGTGCTCATACTTCACCTCCTGACAATTAAGGCACCGAGCTACAAACCCCACTATATCTTTCTTCATCCGCCTCCACTAGTAGTGCTGTCTATAATCCTGATACACCTGCGCGGTGTCGATGCCCCCTTTCTCACACGAAATCAGGTTTATGACATTTGGGCGGACAACTCATTTCCTTTTGGGAATTAGGTCTACAATTTTGAAGAGTCGCCATCTAATGATTTAAGTACATTAGGACACTAAGAAGAAATTTGATTTAGAAAAACCAGAGATTGGGTAAGGGCTAGAAATTATCTTGAGGTGAAGGTGTTAGGCACCCCTCAAGATCCACTAGTGTGGTTTCCGGCCATGCTATAATTGTGACTTTAAGTGCAAGCAAGAATTACAGATACAGGGTAGTTTCACATAATGGTTACAAGCAATAAAAGAAGTTAAAGAAGTTGAATTTTGGGAGGAAAATAGTTTAGAAATTCTGAAAATAAACAAGTAAAGGGGAAGGGGTTTTGCACATATTTTGAGCAATTAAAATCAAGTTCAAAAAGCAGAAATTTTGGGAAGAAAGCAGTTTTGAAGTTCCGAAAATAAACAAGTAAATGGAAGGGGGGGGGGCCTAAGTTTATAAATAATATGGATCACCCCCCACAACACCCGGTAACTATTTATACATGTGGTGTTATTGCGTGGTCATCATATCCATATCTACCCTTTCCCACCCCGTTAAGGTATTAAACGCGGAGTGGTCTCACTTTGCTTATTACATGCTATTACCCGCCCCAATCCTATCAGTCCCGGAGGCATTTGGGACTATTAATCCTAAAGGGAAAAGGTATGTGGTTTTATAGTTTTAAAGGATAAAATTCTAAGGCGACAATCAAAACATATATGACAGGTATGGGGGAAGCAAATAAACAAATAAGGCTCAAACAAACCTTCTTAAAACAAAGAGATGCATCTAGTTTTATCATGTCTTTCAGATACTGATTAAGGTCTGATTAAACTTAAGAGTTGTGGAAGACTGATCTATTACATATTTCAAATAAGAAACCCGGATCAAGCCTACCTGCTGGTTGTATTTTAATAGACTCTAATTCAATTTACAAGTTACCTTGCGGTTTGCCTAAGTGTTAAGCGAAAAGCTTATAGGCATGATATCTATTAGTTCAGAAAAAAGTATATTGACTTTAAAGAAGAAGACTCGTTAATTACAGAAGACGTAAATTTTGCAGATGTTAAGCTTTGCTGCTACTGATTTAAACTTATAAGCGAATGGTCGATGCAGATTTAGATGATACTCCTATAGGCATGCTTTCTAGGTGCTATTGATTTTAAAACGTTTACAGTTGAAACAAGAGTGCAGAAGTCCTATAGGCATGGTATCTAAAATGTTGTTAGTTATTTAAACCTATAAATAGGTTTGCCTAGTGACAAATGATGATGCAAAATTCAGGAAGTCCTATAGACATGCTCCCTATATGATAGGCAAAATGCACAGACATGTTCTCTATATGAGATGCCAAATGCTGAATCCTATAGGCATGTTCTCTATAGAATTGCAGAAATGCAGAAGCTATAGACATGATATATATGTGTGAAATGCAGAACTTATAGGTAGGATTTCTAAGATGCAAAAGTGCAGAAATTTATAGGTATGGATTTCTAAAAATGCTAAAGTGCGGAACCTAAAGACAGGATGTCTACATGAAATGCGGAACCTATAGATATGGTTTCTATATGCAAAACAAATCTGAAAGTGCAGAACTTGACATGATTTGCAGTAGCAAATGCCTATGAACATGATATCTACCCTTATGCATACATGAGTGACCCTCTCCTTTTCATTATAAACCCCATAAGTTATTACAAATTATTACAGCCCAGAAGGAATAAGGGAAAGGTAAAATTACATCAGAAAACTAAAAAAATTTACAAGCAAGGAAAGCCTGATTCATACTTCATGTCTGAAGCATGAAGTAAACCAATCTCCAAAGATCAGATTCCAAAGCCTTCCTCATTTTTTAGGTGTGTCAGAGTTTCCAAGAGCTTCATGAACTCAGGGCAGTGCTTACACCCAAATTCATTGCAAAATTGAATTATAGTGCAGTGTGGAAGGGCCATCCCTTAAATGTCCAAGTTCAGAGGGAGCTCAAGGTCCCAAAGCAAGGTTCATTGGAAGGTGGAAGAACTTAGAATCTAAGAGAGAGTGCAAGTGCAATAGAGGGGATTATGGGGAAGACCAAGACAAGCGGGTAGTCATACCCAGCAATTGGAAGTGCTGGCACACCCCAACCAGCCTGTTAGCCACATTTTTTGGGAGTTAGGATCCATTAAAGGATCAAGTTCAGGCATGAGCAACAATTTGGATGTTCCCATGCTTTGAACTTCAACTCAAACACATAGAAGGGAAATGGGGTATAGGACTTCACAACAGCAACAGATGCAAAGAGAACAACATATTTAATACTGAACATAGACAACAAAGTAGATAGAATTGTAGAAGCTGTAAAGCAAACACATAAGGATAAGGCAGAAACTTAAATTAGAACATACCAGTTTCAGGAAAACAAGAAAGTAAAAGCAGTAGTCTTGTAAAGACAAGTTGCAAGAAAATAGTCAGAATATCTCACAAGAGAGTAGAGTGTTAAGTGAAGTGAAGAGTATTGAAATTGAAAGTAAGTAATGTGTGTTAGGGTATTTAACTCGAGGTGTCATAAAGTGCTGAAAGGTCGTGCCCTTTATAGTGCAGAGAGCAAGTAAGAAAAATGTAAAAAAAATAATTTTGAAATCAATTACATAAGGTCTCCCTTTAATTAAGGGATTCTGATTTCAAACGGCCAGAATAAATAAGAAAAGAATTTGATCAAAATCTTTTCCAAAGTAGTACAGGAAGGGCAAATACACAGAAACTATTTAAGGAAAGAGTTTGATAGCAACACGATTTGTGCAAATAAGGAAAAGCAATCAATCAACAGCCAGTAAAAATTAGAAATTGAGTTTTGGTATGAATGAATCCAACCAGAAAAGGTGAAGAAAGGTTTAATTAAAGAAAATAAGTAACAATCAATCGAACCTTATTAAAACGAATTCTGAATCAATCACAAATTGGCAAAACCATTTTTTGAAGGAAGAATTCCTCATATATAAATCATACATACATGTCAAACAAGAAAGAACTGTCATGCTAATTAGAAAGAATCTAGTATAGAAAAGTTCAAAGTCACAAACAAAGAGGCTCAAATTCAGTACATAGACTCAGACTTAGTTTGAGAGAATCCAGGGTTCCATAATAGAACCCTAGTCCAAACACAAGATCAAACTCGCCAAAAACCCCAAATCCTAGGGTTTCCAACTCGAATAAGATGCAGAGACGAGAAGACAAATAACTGAAACAGGCTCAGAGGTCTCTTTCAGAGACTCATGAGAAAACAAACAGGTAAAATAGCAGGTTCAAAACATAGTGAAAAAGCTGATTTGAAGCATAAAGAATATGTTTTAAGAAAAGCTTGGAACTTAAACAAGTTCAGAAGACAAAGAGGTAGTATAAACTTAGGAAACAGTAGATGAAACATGTTTAGAAAGAACTCAAACAAAGTCCAGAAGAAGGCAAATAAAGAACTAAGAGCTTAGTAGAAAATACAGTAAAGGAACACGGGGTAAACGAACACATAAGATAAACGTGTGAAAGCATGATATAAAAACCAGTAGAAGAAAGAATGGAGCACAATAGAAGAATATGCGTAATAAGGCAAACATAAGAACATAGGAGAAGGACATGCGAGGTAGAAAAGAGAACATAAAAACATAGCATAGACAGATTCACACAAAAAAAAGAAGAAGAGGAGTCAGAAAACATTTTAAAACTTTTTCAGAAGCCCTAAATCGAAGAGAAACAAATTTTGAAAGAAAAGATTGAGGAAAATATTTTAAAACTCTAGTGGATCACAGATATAGCATAGATTTAAGAAAACAACCAGAGAAAACCTCGAATAGCTTAGGGTTTCAAAGAAACCCTAGAAATGAGAAAGGTTTGGAAGAAAGTCTGATCTTGAGTCGAAGAGGTCAGAAATAGGCTCCTGATGCTTGGATACGCCGGAGCAAGGCCGGAGAGTCCATATATAATAGAACCTTGAATCTGTAGAGATCCGAAAAGACACCATCGAGCTCAGACCTCAGAACTTCGAACACCCAGGGTTTAATGGTGGAGGGGGTGAGTACAGGACATCCATGGCCTGAGAAGCCACGGATTCCAGTGAGGTTATGGTCGGAGAGAATGAGAGAGGCTAGGGTTCCAGGGAACCTTCGAGAGAGTTTGAGAGAGGGAGAGTATCCAAAGGCGGCCAACAGAATAAAATGGGGGGGGGGGGGGG
>MU684602.1:50293-79688 GCA_026770625.1 Nicotiana glauca
GGGTTTAGGGTAGGGTTGGGTGAATTAAAAAGGAAAGGGGTAATCGTGGCCGTTGATCAAAAGGATCAACGGCCTGGAAAAAAAAACGGGCAGGTTGGATAAACGGGTTAAGGGGTTGGGTTAAAATTGAAATTGCGCCGGTCCAATTAGGGGTTAAGATTGGGTCAATTGGAGGCTAAAATTGAAATGTAGTGGGGCTACAATTGAAACGAATTGGGGCTATATATATTAAATAGCCAGTTTTCCCTTTTATTTTATAAAAAATAGTAAAAATAATTTTGAAATTAAATTAAAAGTACTGAATCAGTAACAAATATATAAATATTAATTTAAACATACTGGAACCAATTTCGTAATTATAAAATGCTATTAATCTTAAAATAGGCTAAAATTACAATTATATGCAGTTTAGTTTTTAAAATGCCAAATAAATTTATAAAAATATACAAAACATTATCTTAACTATACTTTAGTATAAATATGGGAATAAAATAAATTGTTCACCAAAATGGATGATTTTGTACTGCTAAAGTAGATAATAAATTGATTTTAAAAATCTTTTAAAAATTGAGAAAAATACTAAAACCCTTGGGCATGCTTATATATGCATATATATGTTAGTTTGAAAATATATAGGGAAAATTGGGTATCAACAACTGCCCCTATTTACCAAGGAAGGATGAAAGAATTGTCGGATAAAGACATGATGGCCAATTTTGACCGAGTGAAATGGTTTGAAGAGGTTGACCGTGCTCTGGTTCCTGAGCTGCCTACATATCCCTGGTCTTACAGGAATCAGGACACATGTAGTTCAAGATCCGACGGCGGAATGTGTCGATGGAGATCTTTCAAGAACGGACGCGATATTCAGGTTTTGGGATGGATGGTTAAGGTCTAGTAGGGCTACGGGAACTGGAGCGACATCACTCCTACTGAGACGACCATTGACAGCCAGTTTACCTGCAAATGAACAATACAAATGTATATGGTGCAAAATTTAAACATGATGCAAGTTCCAGTTGGACCATGAATGATGTCTTTGGACGGTTAGGATGACGTCCTAAGACCATGACGTCCTGAGCCATGAAGCGTATATTAAAGGATTCGCAGGCTATGAAATGATGTTCTCGGGCTATGAGAATGATGCCTTCGAACCATGACGCCTTTGAATAAATATTCTAAAAATACTAGGTCTATTAAAGGATAATTCTAGACTTGTTTGACAGATTAGGCCACATAGATAGGATAATCGTAGCATTAAAGCCCAGTTTCACAACGAAGAGGTACAATAAGAGTTGAATATTAGACTTGCTTGACAAATTAAGCCACTTAATCCAAAGTGCATATCATGGTCATTATAGTTAATATCCACATCAGATAAGTTTTTACTTTGTAATTTTCTTGTTAGATATCATCTCTTTCCATTGTCCCTTACTCTATTCCTTTTGCTTTGTTCATGTCCTCTTTTAAGTCTGTTTGGTCAGCACAAGTGAGAAATAACTTCAAATTTTGCTACCAGCTTTTCAATTGTCAAAATAGAATATGGCTAGCATATCAAAGCGGTATAAGTTAGTAAAGAATAATGCACACAGTGAGATGGTAACAACCAATGTGCTTTAGGATTCATGTGAAATGCAAAGGTTTGGTAAATGTGAATTCATGAGCAAAGTGCAACAGATAGAGGATATTGGGCTCGAATGGATCGGAGGTGTTTTATGTGATAAGGGTTACAAAAAATGGTTAGCTAATAAAAGGCAAGGTCTTCCAAGTTGAAATCAAAGTTATCATGGCAAGTGTAGTGCCCTAATTATGCTTATGCAAAGGCTATTGAGAAGATCATACATCACCTCTAGGAGAAGCACATCCTCGTCTGGGTCTTTCAGGTTATACTTACATTTTAGGAGACGCACTTACTAAATACCCTAGGAGACGCACATCCTAGTTGGAGTCATTAAAGTTTTACCCGTTAGGAGACGCTATTCCTAGTAGGGGTCTTTTAGATTATACTTGTTAGGAGACGCACATCCTAGCTTTGTTCATTTAAGTTCATTCATAGGAGACGCATTATCTAGTTTGAGTCATTTAAGTTCATCCGCAGGAGACACACTTCCTAGTAGAAGTTTCACCCCTAGGAGACGCACTTCCTATTCTGGGACTTTTAGGTTACACTGTTTAGGAGACGCAGTTCCTAAATTGAGATTTTACCCCTAGAAGACGCACTTCCTAGTTTGGGTCGTTTAAGTTCATTCCTAGGAGACGCACTTCCGATTTTGGTTCCTTCAAGTTTTGCCTCTAGAAGACGCACTTCCTAGTTTTGGGTCATTAAGTTCATTCCTAAGAGATGCACTTCCTAGTTTGAGTCGTTGAGGATTTTACCCTAGCAGATGCCCTGCCTAGTCTGGGTCTTTCAGGTTATATTATTGTTTTAGGGGACATACTTCTAAATTTAGATTTTACCCCAAGGAGACGCACTTCCTAGTTTTCGGTCATTTAAGTTCATTCCTAGGTGACGCACTTCCTAGTTTGAGTCATTGAAGTTTCACCCGTAGGAGACGCACTTCCTAGTCTGGGTCTTTCAAGTTATATTTTGGTATAGGAGAAGCACTTCCTAAATTGAGATCTTACCCCTAGGAGATGCACTTCCTAGTTTGGTTTATATAAGTTTGAGTCAATGAGGTTTAAGCCCTAGGAGACACACTTCCTAGTCTGGGTTTTTCGGGATATACTTTTAGGAGACGCACTTCCAAAATTGAGATTTCACCCCTAGAAGACGCACTTCCTAGTTTGGGTCATTTAAGTTCAGCCCTTGGAGACGCACTTCCTAGTTTGGTTCATTTAAGTTTCACCCCTAGGAGACGCACTTTCTAGTTTGGGTCGTTCAGTATATACTTTCAGGAGACGCACTTCCTAAATTGAGATTTCACCCTTAGGAGACGCACTTCCTAGTTGGTCCATTTAAGTTTAGCCCTAGCAGATGCACTTCCTAGTTTATTTAATTCAAGTTTCACCCATAGGATACGCACTTCCTAGTCTTGGTTTTTTAGGATATACTTTTGGGAGACGCATTTCCTAAATTGATATCTCACCCCTAGGAGATGCACTTACTGGTTTGGGTCATTTAAGTCCAGCCCTAGGTGACGCACACTAGTTTGAGTCATTGAAGTTCCACCCTAGGAGACGCACTTCCTAGTTTGGGCCTTTCAGGATAATACTTTTACGAGACGCACTTCCTAAATTGAGATTTCATCCCTAGGAGATGCACTTCCTAGTTTGGGTCATTCAGGTTTTATTTTTAGCAGACACATTTGCTAGTCAAAGTTTCTTGGTTTTACCCACAGGAGACGCACATCCTCGTCGGGTCTTTAGTTTACTGTCATGACCCCGGTTTGCCCCTCCATGAACCATCGTGATAGCACCTATTTCCTATGACTAGATAAGCCTAACAATTTAGAAAGTAAACCAATCTGCGGAAGGAAAACCAAATTAAAACCGAAATAGTGAATAAAACAGTGTTTAATAGTGCTAGTCGACATACACCAAATTAACTCTCAAATACTATTACTCTTCCCAATACCTGAAATCTCATGAAATCATAAGCTAAGGATACTACATAGTGCTCTAACTCCAGAATGTCTAAAACAAAGTAAATATAGAAGGGTTGTAACTACATAGTGCTCTAACTCCGACGCGGCAGATATACCTTTAAGTATCTAAAGGGTTGTCTCGCCTCGAGGATGGTATGTCTGAGTAGAGGTACCTAAATATGCACATGAAAAACATGCACAGAAAGGGCATGAGTAAACCACAGCGGTACTCAGTAAATACAAAGCCTAACCTCGATCGGGTAGTGACGAGGAAGGTCGGGGCCCTACAGAGATAAAATAAAAATATAAGGTATGACAGAATGAGATAGAAGTACAGTTGAAGGCTAACAACAAGAATTCAATACAGTAAAATAAGGAACTCAATAACTGAAATAGGGGCAAAACAAACACAAGGAAATACCGCTTTTTACAAGGATAATAACCGGGGATCTCTCAGTATCCGAGGATCTCTTAGTATCCTCAATATATGCTAGGGGTCTCTTGGTATCCCGAGGATCTCTTGGTATCCTCAATATACGTGTTAGGGATCTCTCGGTATCCCATACCTCAACCAAATCATGAATACATGTAGGGTATCTCCCGGGATGCCGTCTCGTAGTCCCAAAGTAAAACATGCAGCAACAACACATGGAATACTCAATTAAGCTCAATTTCATACCAAGTAAACAGGTAATTCTAACCTAACATGCTTCACATAATGCAATTAAGGTAGTTTAAGCAAGTAAGCAATTAAATCAACTAAATATGTTTTTCTAAGCTAACAACAGGCTTGAATTGCAAGTAGTATAAAACAGGAAAAGGAACACAATTGAAATTACTTAAAGAAAATCGGATTTTCAACAATTAGCTCAAGTACGAACTCGTCACCTCACGTACCAGGCATTTCAATTATCAAATATACCAAATCCTAAGGGGAAGGTCCCCCAGACAAAATTAGACAAGACACTTGCCTCGAACCGGCTCAATAATCAACCCGAGACCACATTCTTGCCATGAGTACTCGATTCCAAATGGTCTATTCAATCTGTTGCATAATTTAAATAACACTTCAAGTAATTGATTCTATAAAGAAATTCTAAGCTAATATGCAAAATTAGGTAAAATAACGAAAACGTCCCTCGGACCCACATCTCGGAATCGGGTAAAATTTACATTTCCAGAAACCTCACGCTCTCACAAGTTCAGTCATTCCAAAAGTACCATAATCGAACCTCAAATGGTCCCTCAAATCATCACTCAAAGGTCTCTAATTAAACAAGCCCTAACACCCAAATTACCACTGATTTTTCTTAAATTTTCATGCTTATAATGATAAAAATTACTCCAATAACGAGTTTAGGGACCCAAGACCTTACCCCAATGAACTCCTCTGAAAATCTCTCTTAAAAATGCTCCCAAGGCTTCTTCCTATTTGAAAAGAGGTGAAATTAGCTCAAATTCGCGAAGGCAAGAATTTATATGTTCTGCCCAGCTAATCCGCTTCTACGAGGATATGGTCGCATCTGCGATATTTCAGTTAAATCCTAGTTTCTGCACCTGCGGTTAACCTTACGCAGATGCGGGCCCGGTTTTACTGTGAAGCTCTGCTTCTGCGGTCTCTGCTGGCTTCTCCCTATCTCTGCGGCTATGCACCTGCAGGACCCAACCGCAAGTGCAGTTATGACAGAAAACCAGCAGCTGAAGCTGCTCAAATAACTCCCAACTATTCCGAAAACCTTCTGAAACCATCTCGAGGCCCCCAGGACCTCAACCAAAAACACAAACAAATCTAATACCACTGCCCAAACTTTTACCAATCCTTAAAACACCTAAAACAACATCAAAACACCAATCTAACATCGAATTCAAGCCTAAAAACTTCGAAAACTCAAAATTTAGGCTTTCGATCAAAAAGTCTATCAAACCTCGTTCGAATGACCTGAAATTTTGCACATACATCACATTCAACACTACGGAGCTACTCCAACTTCCATAATTCCATTTCGACCCTAGGATCAAAATCTCACCATTGAACCGGAAACTTCAAAATCCATCTTTCGGCATTTCAAGCCTAAATTATCTACGGACCTCCAAAACACTATCCGAACATGCTCCTAAGTCCAAAATCACCCAACAGAGCTAACTGAACCATCTAAATTCCATTCCGAGCCTGTCTTGACACTGTTCTGACTACAGTCAAATTTCCAACACTTATGCTCTCATTTAGGGGCTAAGTGTCCCAAAACCCTTCGAAACCAAAAACCAAACATCCCGACAATTCAAAATAGCAGAAATAAACTTGAGGAAAGAAGTTACTAGGGGATTAGGGCATTAATTCTTAAGAAGACCGGCCAGGCCGTCACATTTACTCTCATCATTGCATCAATAACATGAGTGGTTTACAGTTTTGATAACAACTCACAAATCTTCCATGCAAACTGGGGCAAAATTTTTTTTTGTTTTGTTATTTTGATTGCAGGTACGCACCTAGAGAACGAGGAATCTGTTTTGGAATTATTTCAAGTTTCAAGTCAGTAGCAGGCACCCACCTAGAGAATGAGGGAAGTCATTTCTGTATTCAATTCAAGTTAGAAGTAGCAAAAGCTTGCCTCAAGAATACCAGTCGACAGTCTGAGATGACAAAAAAAAAAGAGAAGTCCCAATCCAAGAAAAAAAAGGTGAATCCTGAAATCAACGTCTGCATGAAGAACCGTTCAAGACTCAAGATCAAGCTTCAGAAGACTTGTTAGTTTGTATGGGTCCACCAAATAGTTGAGTACCTGGTCCTCTACAAGATTCTACTGAGAATGCTAATAAAACAGTATGTAAATAAGGCAGAGGATTTTTTACGTGGAAAATCCTACACAAGGAGATAAAAAACCCACGACCTACACCTGTAGGCTTTTAACTTCACTAACTTGCAATCTACCTATTACAAGCCACTTTGCAACGATTCTTATTGCAAAGGATTTACTCAACTAACTTGTGGTACTCTTACCACAAGCCACTTTGTGACTTCCAAGTTACAAAGGCTTTTTCTAACTTGTGATGCTCTCACCACAAGCCACTTTGTAATTCGACAATTTACAAGAGGATTCCTAATCAAATGCTTCTAGGTAAGTAGTATAGGAGATACAATAAGTACAATAACAAGGTTACAACTCAACTAGGACAACAACAAGCTATCTTTTTAGAACTGGTCTGTAGTTGCGTTCAACCTTATTCTTCAAGCTTGTGTGGATTGATTTCTTTGTTTTTGCAAGAGGCTTAAACGAGAAACAGAAACCTTCAGTGATGTTTTTGTATAAAGCTCATTGTAAGTACATCTTGATCATATCACTTGAAATGACGTGAGTACTTTTTTTGGTTAGAGAATGAGTGGGCAGACAGAGTAATGCGCCAAAAACAGTACTGTCAGTCACTTCATTTCCAGTTGTGTCCAATTGACTTTGTACTGCCATGAGGAAACCACAAGAGTATTAGGTTCTTGTGTGGGTTCCTAGCTCCTGAAGCTGTAGTAGTTCACCTTTAACTGGAATCCGTTAAAGCTTGTAGCAGTCCAAGTAGGACAGGTTCCCTATATGGTTCTTAACAGTAAGTTTGTTAGATCATCAAAATGTAAGGCAAGAGTATTTAAAATCTATCAAGACTTATAGATAGGAATCTTGTAACTTATAGCTAACATGTTTAATTAGTCTTTTTTATTTTTGATTTTGATGTAATTACATGGCCGCAGACTGGAACCTCGACGGAATGGAACATCACTTGACTTTGTCTCCTTATCTTATCACACTCCATCACTTCATTCACTTTTGAACTACACGTGACCTGATTCCCTATAACCCGGGATATGTAGGATGTCCAAGACCAGGACTTAGTCACACAATCTTTCTTTTATTTTTGTTGTATTTAAATAAGGTTAGGGTCAAAAAACCTGTCTCGTCGGTCTTTGTCTGAAAACACTTCGTGTTTTCAGTCAAAGAGGGGTAGTTGTAGACATGTAATTTTTGACCCGTATATTAGAATTATCCTTTAATAGTTCTAGTATTTTTAGAATATTTATTTGAGATTATTTCACTTTATTATTAACTTTTCTACTTTTAAAGCAAAAACATTAAAAAAAATACAAAAATAGTTTTATTTTTCTCTACTTAATCAAAGTATTAATTTTAGCCCATTTTTATTTTTAATATAATCTTCAAAAATATCAATATATATAGCTTCATGTCATAATGTAGTTTCTTTTAATTAAATAGGAATGATTTCACAATTTTATACTTATTATTTTAGGAATTAATATTTTAGTCTAGTAGAGTTAAAAGGGTCACTTTTAAAGGCAAATTTGGCCCAATTCGGACCTTAGCCCAAAATCCCAAGCCTAATACCTTTAGACCCATCGAATTTTTCTAAAAGAAACCCTAATACTTTAGGAGGACCCTCATCTCTATCATAGGATCAGCAACCACACACAGAAATAAGAGAAAAAATGTTGAGAAATCTGGAACGAGGAAGACAAAGAAAGGAGGAATATCTTTTAATTTCCTAAGAAATCTAATCTGCTGCGTCCTCCCATTCTTGCACCATCCTCCATTATTATATACATGGTTTCTCTTTCTCTACATATACAAATACATACATTTTGTGCACATATACATCAAGAATAGATCCACATGGAAAAAAGGAAGTAGAAAAAGATTTTATATTTTTTGTCGCTTTCGCTGCCATCGCCGGAGAAGTAGCCAAGCGGCTAGCCACCACTGTGTTCTGTCAGGTCCGATGAAGTGCACCACCAAAAGATCCGACTGACCATCCTTGTCATTCTACAAGAACAAACAAACAAAACCCAACACCAAAACACTTCAAAACAGCCATTTTCCTCAATAAAAATAGCGTTTGTATTGAGATTGAGTTTAGTTAAAGTTTCCTTCGCTAGTTGCTAGTTCCGTTCAAGTTGTCGATGAGGTTCCGGCGCATCTGCATTATCTATTCGGGCTCAGGTTTGTTAATCTTCCTTTACAAGTAATTCAAAAGCCTATATCATTGTTTACTGAACCATCACTTTCATGAAAATTAGAACATGTGATGTTTTTTGTGCTCTAATTTGAGGTAATAAGATTTATTTGTTGAGATATTGGTCTTCATGTTGCATAGTTGACTCAAGTGTAATATCTTTAGGCTAATTGTCTTATTACATTATTTAATTATATGTTTTGTATCAACGAATATTTCTACACATATGGAATATCAGTTCTGTTTGAGGTAATTTATTTTCTTAATCTTGTGTGCATCTCAATTCTCAATCGACTAAACAGCTTTCTCGCGAGCAGTAGAAAATAAAAATGTTAGTTTTAAATTTGGGAAAGTATACAAGGTATTTATGAAAAGATTTTTTTATTTAGTTCAGATTATATTGCTCAACCTTAGCCTCACAATAATTTTAAATTTAAGAGAAAGAAACAAATCATGAACACGATAGTATGCTTTAGGCGCGTATTAATAAATAAACTATCGTGATTTCATATACGGATGCGTGACATATTTATGATACCAAAAAAATAAACTGAGGTAGCATTCACGGAACTTTGGCCGAATAATCTTAATAATAAAATATTATTAATTATGTACGTGTTCGCGTGACATAATTACGATTTTTAAAATAAATCGAGGTATACATTCGCGCAACTTCGGTCAAACATTCTTAATATTAACAAAGCATGATTAATTGTGTACACGTACGCGTGACATGATTCTTGATGCGCCGAACAAAATGTGTACACGTACGCGTGACTCGTTTCAAGATAATTCTATAATTACTAATAATCAAGTATGTAAAAGCGGTTAAAAAGGTAAATGCACATAAATTCTAATACGTAATTAAATAATTTAATTAAGCCGGGTATGATTAAAACGACCATGCTAAAACCATGGAACTCGGGAGTTCCTGACATCTTCTCTCGGGTTAACAGAATTTCTTGCCCGATCTTCTGGTTTCGCAGACTTTAACGGAGTCAAACTTTCCTCGATTTGGAATTCAAAATAATCCGTTAACTTGGGACACCATAAATATTCCAAGTGGTGACTCTGATTAATAATTAATCTCATTTCGATTATTGTCACTTTAATTGAAAAACTCTTTATCCCCCCGGGAAAAACGAGGTGTGACATGATTGAAGTTTGAAGTTTATGAACTAAAAAAATGATCTTGATCTATGATTCATGATTTTGATGTTATTTGTATGATTTGAGGTCTTGAGTAGGTCCGTGTTAATATTTTAAAAATTGTTGGCATGTTTGGATGGGGACCCAAGAGACTAGGGAGAGTTTCATATTGGTTTCAAATTATTTTTGCTAAGTTGAGCTATGCTGGTTTGGTTTTCTCACATTTGCGATGAGGAGGTCGCAAATACGACTATCGCATTTGCGAGGGCGTGGTTACAATTGCCACTGATGGATGCTGTGAAGGGACTTTGCATTTGCAAGGATTTCGTCGCCTTCACTTAATTTTGATTTTACACAAAATTGTACACTAAAATCATGAATTTTTGACTTTTGAAAAATAAAATTTGAGGTTTGAGAGTTAATTTGGACTTGTTTTGAGATCTAATTTTATATTTGGACTCGTGGGATTATGGGCCATCGGAATTTGGTCTCAGTTTTAGATATAGACCATGTGGGGCCGGATTGTCTTTTTATTAAGTTTTGGAATTATGTCAAAGATTGAATCTGTATTGATTGGAGATATTTTCTATAGCATTATTTGACTTCCTTATATGATATTTAACTAGCTTTTGATCGTTTTTAGGAGTATTTTTAAGAAAGACGATATTAAATTCTAGAATTTATTTTGAATTAAAGTAAGTGTCTTGTCTAGCTTTGCTGAGGAAATTTTTTCTAATAAAATGATATTATTTGCTATATGTGGGGATGATACATATGCGAGGTGATGAACGTATATGCATGTGCCAGGGTTATCCATGCTCGGGGTAGATTATATGATTCTTTGTGCCTTGTTGAATCTTTTGATTCTCTTGACTTATGTTACACTTGATTTCTACAATAATATGAGTATAAATACAATGCGAAGACCATGATTTAGCTTATTACAACTTAATTAAACACGATTGACTATTTGTGAGACTGTCGATGTGCTAAAATTGCACATAGCAATATATATATCATGAACACATATTTATGTATGTTATTTCTTGAGATACTTAGGTTCCATATTTATGATCAAGATCATGTTTGAGCCTTGTTAAGATACTTGAACTTTGGAGGTTCTTGAAGTTTATTGGTACAAAAGTTGTGATTATCTTTAATTACTCTTCTTGATGTTATCGATGCTTCCTACCTTGCTTGGTGTTGATGTATAAATACTTGGTGAAGAAGAGTGAATTGCGCTTGCGTGCTTGAGAAGAAGAGCGATTTATGCACGAAGGGTGTTTTTATGCTTGTGGGAAAATAGTTATTTACGTACGAAGGGTTTTTTTGTGCCTCTTGACATTATTATTTAAGCACGAAGGGTGTTTTTGTGCTTCTTGATATCATTAATAAAGCACGAAGGGTGTTTCCGTACTTCTTGGAAGGATGTTTTCGTGCTTCTTGATATGATTATTATTGCACGAAGGATATTTTAGTACTTGATGAGGAAGAGAGATATAATAATGGAACGAATAGTGTTCCCATGCAGGCATTATGGGATTAAGAAATAACAAGGCAAGAAAAATAATAGAGAATGCAAGAAAAAGACTTGAATCAGAACCAAAATAGAAGAACAAAACAAAGTAGAAAAGAAACGGCACGTTAGATTTTAAACCATCTAAACAAGACTTGCTAGAAAAGGGTGATATGATCATTAAAGGTGTTACGTAAATACAAGTTTAATAGTGATTAAATTATAAAATAATTAGTATATATAAAATCTTAAATATTAGGACTTTCAATAAAGTTTTTGTCACGATCCAAACCCCGATCTGATCATGATGGCGCCTCTCGTGAAGATAAGGCCAGTCAACTAACCCATTTCGCCTTTTCAAAATAGTTAAGTATTAATAAACAGTTTAAGTATGAATAGATAACCACAAACTAAGCAAATTTTTTTGATAATGTGCGGAAAACAGCCCAAAATACAGCCCGATACCGGGGTGTCACAAGTCACGAGCATCTATTAGGGTATAAATACAACTACAAGGTCTGAAATATACAGAACATGACTAATGAAAAACAAGGGAAAAAAATGGTGTTGCGAACACTGGCAGCCACCTCACACAAGGTGCAGGGAGTAAAGTGAGTACTCCAACTCAGTGAGTAATAAAGGTAAACAACAACTGAGCAGTAAGAAATCACGTAAAGCAAATCAACATGCTATATAGAAGCAGTGTAAAACCTTTTAAGAAAAAAAAAAGCAATGAAGCTGTGAAATCTTTGGAAACATCCTAGCTCAGTTTAAACCTCTTTTGAAAATGACTTTTTTAACAGTTACGCAAATGAATGCAAAACAGTTAGTGCCGATAAGCACAGAAAATCCGCCTCTCTGGCATAAATACCACAGTATAACAGGTAAAATGATAAGTAAATATAAAAGATAAACACATAAAGGTTCGCCCCTCGGGCAATATCTCAGAACAGTACCAGCCCCTCGGGCTCACTCTTAGAAAAATATCAGCCCCACGGGCTCACGCTTAGAATAATATCAGTCCCTCGGGATCACTTTGAGATTACAATGGGTACTCGCGCTCACTGGAGGTGTGCAGACTCCGGAGGAGCCCCTTACGGCCCAAGCGCAATATCAAGCCATCTCGTGGCATCAACTTTCGGCACATCACTCAAGCCACCTTGTGGCGTACAAATATAGCTCAAGCCCTCGGCCTCATATCACTCAATGTATCCTCACATCTGGCCCTCGGCCGCACTCTGATCGAAAATCATCACAAGCCCCTCGGACTTTAGTAAAATAATGGTTCTCAGTCCAAAACATCATTTAGAAATATCATTTAAGTCTCTAAACTGAATAAAAGTGGCTGAGTTGTAAAATAGTGGAAAGAAACAGGATTGAGTTCAAGTAATAAGTCAAAACAGTGAGGAAATAGTGATAAAAATCCCTGAAGGGGTTCAAATAGTTGGCACGAAGCCCAAATACAGCCCAAGTCATGGTGTTAACAATTAAGTTTCAGTCAAATATGCGGTAAAATCATCAATCGAGATGGACCAAGTCACAATCCCCGGTAGTAAATGACCCCACGCTCGTCATTGAGCGTGTGTCTCACCTCAATATAGAACTACGATGTGCAATCCGGGATTTCAAACCCTCAGAGTATCATTTACAATCATTACTCACCTCGAATCGGCAAAATCTCCAGCTCGCAATGCCCTTGCCCCTCAAATTTGCCTCTATGCGCATCGAATCTATCCAAAATCAGAACGAATACATCACAATATGCTAAGGGAACAAAGCCCAAGCGTAAATAATCAATATCGGGCACAAATCCTGAAATTACCAAAACCCTAGCCCCGGGACCACTTCTAGAAACTTAGAATTTTTTACATCATTATGTTCCTTATCTCCCCATGAGTTCATACATATCAAAAGTTCTCAAATCCGACCCCAAATGGTCCTTCAAATCCCAAATCAAAAGTCCAATCTCTCAAGCCCTAGTTCTTAAATTTTTGGCTTAGTTTTCATGAATTTCTAGGTGGATTCCACAATATAATCGAGTTTTAAGACCAAGATTCTTATCTCAAGTTGTTTCCCCTTTAATCCCTCGCTAATCTCCTTCAAAAATCTTCAAAAACGAGCAGCTATGGGTGAAAATAGGCCCAAAATCGTGGACAAGACGATTAAAAAACATTCTGCACAGGCCTGACTTTCCTTCTTCGCGAACGCGGTCAACCTCTCACGAATGCGTAGCACAAACTTACATTGACCAACTTTTACCTTACGTGAACGCAATGCTTCCCCAGCCTTGACCTTCGCGAACGCGTTCCTTCCATCGCGAACGCGATGACTTAATTCCACTGAAGCTCCAGCTACTCTATCCTTCTATGCGAACGCGAGACCACAACTGCGAATGCAATGCACAATCTCTCAGCCCTTCGCGAATGCGGAGGCTAAATTTCCACCTTCCTCAACTGACACTTCGCGAACGCGAAGAGTAAAATGCCTGCAACTGCTGAAGACCAAAATCTGCAATTTTCTTCTTCTTCAAATGATCCGTTCCACCCTCCGAAACTCACCCGAGGCCCTCGAGACCTCAATCAAAGACACCAACATATTCCAAAACCTTATTCAAACTTGTTCCAATCATCAAAACACCTCAAACAACAACAAATCACTCAAAACACATCAGATTCAAGCCTAAATTTTCTAAAAACTTTCGAAATACGCTTTCGATCAAAAACCCAACCAAACCACATCCGAATGACCTAAAATTTTGCACACACATTCCAAATGACATAAAGAAGCTACTGCAACTCTCGGAATTCCATTCCGACCTCTATATCAAAATCTCACCTATCCACCGAAAAATGCCGAAATCTCACTCTCGCCAATTCAAGCCTAAACCCTCCACGGACTTCTAAAATGCATTCCGATCACGTCCTAAGTCCCAAATCACCCAATCGAGCTAACCAAATCAGAAAAATTTTGATCCGAGCTCATATACAAATAGGTCAAATCTTGGTCAAACCTTTCCAAATTTCAAGCTACAACAGAGAACTGTTCTTTCAAATACATTCTGATTTTCGAGAAAACCAAAACCAACGATTTACATCAGTCATAATACACGACACGGGGCAAGCCATGCCTGATAACTGGCGATCAAAGTGCAAAAGCTTAAAATAACCGGTCGGGTCGTTACATCCTCCCCCACTTAAACATACGTTCGTCCTTGAACATGCCCAGAGTTGTTCTAAAAACCAACCAATCGCTGAATGACCTTATCATGTATATACCCGGGGTGTGATGCCATGTCACCCTATCTCATATAGGTCCGATATCACATTGCAACTGAAATTGCACAATCCAATCTGGCTCATAAGCAATAAAATCACATTTTCACTTTTGAAACCATCAATACGATCAAAATCTCACACCTATACTCTGAATAGACCCAAACCAGCTATAATAACTCATGCCCGAAACCTCGGGAGCAATCCCATGATATACCACATAACTCAAACACTCATAGCTATAACTTCTATTCACAGCAGTTGCCCACAACAACTGAATACTGGTAGAAAACCTCTTATCAACTAAAGTCTTATTCCAACACCTTCATATATTGCCCACGATAGATGAAAGATGCAATAAACCACGACCATTCCTCAGGTCAACCATTCATGAAGCTATTTCTCCTTTGGCAAATTCCATAGCAATTTCCGAGCCAAACCTCGATATTATCCTTCCAACAAGCTGAAATCAAATCCGTTCGTATTCATTAATGATCCCAATGATCACCTCGAATCTAACATACCACTCTGGTGATATGACACATCAATACAGGCCTAAGCCATAACTTGCATAATACGCGCACCAATAAGAAACGGTCCGTACATACTCAAATCATGAAAATAACTCAAACGAAAGAGCTGTACCCCAAGCTCACAAGTACCGCCACAACACAAGGCTGAGAACCCATCTTGCATCATAGAAATAGAACATACGAATCTAACCCGCAAGGTCATATCTCCACATAGCTTCGCTGCAATGCGCGATCCCATCAAACACTGCTCCACATGAAACACCTCAAGTCACTATGCTCGAAAGTGAAGAACACGCACAATTTGATGTCTGGAACCAAAGCAAATCATCACACACACGGTAAAGCAAATAGCTTACATCACGCATACCCGAAAGGACATAACTAATACGCCATTCACCGGGTAACACCCAATTACTCTTCCTGTCTACTTCCACTATGAGACCTCAATAGAACCGCGCTATAACCAACAAACCATAACACCTCGCAACACAGAAAGGTACTCATAGGTCTCCCCAGATTACTAGTAAGCTCATTATAGTCGAATAAACACATCCCTCAATAATACAATTTAGAGCCAACCAAGCCGACTCAAGATAGAACACGCATCCACATCGGCCTACCAACGAACTCTTTATCACGGAAATCCTGAGGCTGTTCCCTCAACTCCTTAACTCTGCCGATGCCACACGATACGGTGCTTGGCACCAAATCAATACCAAAGTCAACAACCTTGTCCGGTGACATGTCGACCACAACAAACACATCCGAAAAGTCTCTCACCACCGGAACTGAATCAATATGAGGAGTCTCAGCACTGGCACCCATCACAAGAGCCCAAATAAGAAAGACAAATCCTTCCCAATCGTCCGCTGGGTCTTCGACATATAAAAATCTCTCCAATAGGATATAATCTGTCGAACATCGCCATTCAATTCGTGGAATTTTCCGGCATAGCCAACAGTGCCATCTTAGTGAAATAGTCCAGAATAACACAACACGGAGACAATTAGTCTGAACCCAATATCATATCCAAGTTCTAATCTACCAAGCAACAATAGATCCGCTCTGGTCTCCAAACCCCGATAGTCACTAAATAGTGCCGATACACACGATCGTCAACCATAACATAGTCTAAATCTGGGAACTTCTGTCTCCAAATCCATACGGCACATGAATCACCATATCCAATCCTAATTTCAATGTCTGAATCCATGCCACACTTCAAATACCCAATCATTCCACGAGAGATACTCAAAAATTCTTCTGTGCCACCAAGCAAACTGGAATATCAGTAGTCGATCTAGCCAGAAAGTGATGCAATACTACTGAAATGCCATCAACTTAATCACATTGCCCCTTTTTCTGAAACATATACTCACGTCAAATCAGTCCCAATTAGCAATACCATTTCCCTAATTATCTGAGGCTACTTACTACCTAAGAGTTTTATTATATTAAATTTTTTTATGTTCCTATTGGCTAAAAACATGGCCACATCTTTTAGGGGGAATTTGGGTTTATACGATCAAATCCCTAAAAATAAAATACACCATCTCTCTCTCTATCAACTGGAATACCGGATTCTTCAAGTGTCAGGACCCAAAAATCCCTTGTCGTGATGGCACCTAACTCAACCCGCTAGGTAAGCCAACTAATAGACAATATAACTCAGTAGAGATTATAAGAAAATAAAGAATAGATAACTGAACATTTACAATTTGCCCAAGACCTGGTAATACAACTCATGAGCTTCTAACACTTAGAATTTACAAAGCTGATACGAATAAAATATAAATTATGTCTGAATGATACATAAACAGAATAGTAAAATCTAAGCTGCCAAGGACAAGAGGCAGTTATACCCGGAATGCGCGAACATCTTCCAAATCAGCACCCGACATCAACAGCAGCTTCACTCCAGAAATCTGTACACATCGTACAGAAGTGTAGTATCAGTATAACTAACCTCATGTACTGGTAAGTATTTTGTCTAACCTTGTCGAAGTAGTGACGAGGCTTTTAGTTAAAGATACATTGTTATAACATGTACATTAGATTAATAGTAAAAGTAGTTCAAAGCATAATAGATAAAAGTGCCATATATAACTCTACGAGACAGCCACAATTACTAAAAGGAATCACATTAGAAGATTTACAGTCTTTCCTGGTATGAGAAGTATATCCAAGATATCAAGTCAAACCGCACGGTAACACCCTTCGTGCTTATATCTCTACCTCACCATATATAAAATTAATTAGCACGGCAATACCCTTCGTGCGTTCAACTCTTCCTCCCAAATGTACGAGTAACAAAACCAACAAGATGACAAAAATATTGTTAACAGGAATTACAAAGTAGGAAATACGTAAGTAACAACAACAAACAAGGATGCGCATGTGGGCACAATAAAAGACTACGCGGAAAGCACGTGAGTAATAACAACAATTGGAAAAAAAGGAATATTAACTTCAATTAACTAGCATATTGGAGGCCTAAGTACAGACATAACAAATAAGAAGGAAACACATAATCTTTACAAGTTGATAAATAAGGGCATGAATGACTAGCATGGTCGAAGGCTTATACTAAAGTGTAATAGAATAGATATGACATGAGCATAATTATAAAAGCAGGAAATAGGCATGGTATTTACAAGTTAAGTGAGTAGAAGGTATAAGCAACACAACAACAACTGAGATAGAGATCAATGACAAGACAATAGCAACAAGTCACATCAGATCTATAATTATAACAATAACAATTCAAGGTAAAGACATGAACATATACACGGAAGACTAATATCAAACATAATGCATGTCTCTCATTCTCGCCTGTACGAAAACACTAATCGTGCCATGATCTCACAATAACTTACAAACATAACAATATAAATAAAATGGCACGACATCACCCTTCGTGATTTTACTCTCAAATGATATGGTACGGTATTACCCTTCATGCTTTTACTCTCAAATGATATGGTACGGTATTACCCTTCATGCTTTTACTCTCAAATGATATGGCACGGCATCACCCTTCGTGCTTTTACTCTAAATAATGTGGCACGGCATCACCCTTCATGTTTTACACTCTTCCTCACATGATAATGTATATAAAATGGCATGACACCACCCTTCGTGCTTTACACTCTTCCTTACATGATAACATATATTAAATGGTACGACATCACCCTTCGTGTTTTACACTCTTCCTTACCAAGCATGTGAATATCAATGACAAACAAGGCAGGAAGCATAAATAATATCAAGGGGATTGTTTTTAACGGATATTCAAAACGAATTCCAATCACAACTTTCCAAGCCATCAATGGTTAAATAAACCCTCAAGAACTGTATTTACTTCCACAAATCTTACAAATGATTCATAACACAAGTATAGAATCTAATATCTCAAGAAGTTCGGTTGTAGTAATGTATTAATGATTACACATAGGGATGATCGAGTTAGACACATGAATATATTCTCAGAATCCCATCAAATTTGATCAAGTTACAATAGGCTAAGTCTTGATTTCTAACATTTAGTACTATGTTCATAATATGTAGAAGTGAAGTGAAGCATGAATCAAGAAGTTCACGTAGTTCTACAAGACATAATTATAACATAATCTACTCCCGAGCATGATTAACCACATCACGTACATATATGAGATCGAGGCCAACCCAGTACTTCTACAAAGTAGCAAGAGTGGTCGAAGTAGTTTTTACCCGAGAAGGTTGGGATCGATTTTCACAGGGAGCTAGAGATGGGAATTGAGTTTCTATCTAAATTGGAGTTGCGTAATTGTTCCTAATTGTACTTCTAATCATACTTGGTTTTGATATTACTTCTAAATTTATACTACTAAGATGCTAAATTAAGCTAAGTTTAGCTAAGAGTAGCTATTGAAGGTTGTCTAAATAGTTAAAAGACACTAGGGAAGTGACTTTCCCTAGGTGGATACTTGATGGATTCTCGTATCTAAGGCTAGGTTGTCATATTTGGGGATTACGATATAACCATTGCACGATTCTACTCACTCTATACCTCTCGCTAGTTTGAGTGATTTTGCCCTAATTGACTTTCTCAAGATCAATTGGGTATGATCATTTGTGCAAGTAATTGAGGTTCAAGTCGGGTATTACTATTTCTAGGTTTAACCCTTTAAATGGGGCTATCAATCTCTTGTTACGCCCCAATTCCTTGTTGGACTAATTTTCCTAGACTTAGGCTCTCTTTCTCAAGAAGAACCCAAGTCAAATAGGCATAAACTAGTATTTGCAACCACTAATTCAACATTAAAACCATAAATTAGTCCAAATATCAAACATCCATAGACATTCAAGCCTTAAAACACAAGACCCATCAATTATACATACTAGGGTTGAGCCACAACCCTAGCTAATGGGTCTAGCTACTCATGATAATAGAAGAAAATAAAGAAATAGATAAAGAGAAACCCATAATATTTAATTACTAGCTAAAACTTGAAGATTCAATGATAAAACTATTATAAAATTACTCAAAATAGTAAAGGGACACTGTTCACGAGCGCAGCTCTGCTTAAAATTACAACTGATGACCTAAAAATGGGAAAAGAAACTATTTATACTAGGCCGACTTTTTTGGACAAAAATACCCCTGCGAGGGTAGTGCGGACCGCACAAAATCGAGTGCGGCCGCACAGAGGCTCTTGGCTTAAAACTTCTGCTCTCTGAAATTGGCCACCGCGGGCCGCACAAAATGCACCGCAGCCGCGGTGGCTTCTGTTGCAGTCCGCACAAAATGGACCACGGACTGCATTGGCAATGTTTCCCCAACTTGGCAACTCTCTGAACTCCAGCTTTTTGAACCGCACAAAATCGAGTGCGATCACAATGAAGCCAATACAGTCCGCATAAAATGCTTTGCAGCTGTATTGCTTGAATGCCTGAAATGAGCATCTCTCTGAACCTGCTCTTTGCGTACCGCACAAAATGGAGTGTGGCCGCGGTGGTCCTGTTACACTATGCTTGGACTTGTTTTTGGTACTTGTGTATGTTTCACTCATTTTTAAGCTGGTTTTGACGAATATTCACCTTATTGACCAAACCCTGCAATCAAGTACAACATGTAAGCCTTTGGGACTATTTTGTACCCATTTCTAATCAAAACTCAAGTAAAACAGAGTATAAAATGCATCATAATCCCTAGTTATCAACTCTCTCAAATTAAGATTTTGCTTGTCCTCAAGAAAACAAAATAAGACCCACCCCTTAAGAGTAAATCTAAGAAAATTCAGCTGACCTAAAGTGATCTCATCTAGCATCAATTGGGACTAACAATTGCCCTCAATTCAAATGAATCATTAACAGCATTCACTCTTTTAAACACCATGGATTTAGTGTGACACAAGAGCTGACTCAACACATCAAAGAAACTCTGTCTATTACTTTGGTCATTGTGGAACCCAAACTCACACATCTTCAACTCTCCCTAAGCAAACCTCACCTTTAGGACTGTAGCACTCAGAACGAGGTTAATGGAAATACACTCATCTCTCTCAAAGAAAATTCACAAGTCCGGCTCTAAGTACCATATGCTTGCCCTTTATGTAAGTCACCACTCAAGATCATATAGGGTTTTTATGGAGACATAGTGAAGGCTTTTTGGTTCAGGGTAGGAAATATTTGGTCTAAGTAGGTTCCATCTTCCCTTTAGCACTTATTTTGCTTCATCATTGCACATATTCACTTGCCTTTTTAAGTCATATCACTTCTTTCTAAGGGGTTAGAGAGACACATTTTCACTCTTTCTTGTTCATTTATTTTTCTCCTTTTCTCAACTTTCCACACCTTTCATCTCTTTACTTTTATTGAATCCCTTCATCCTTTTCTACATTGAACATTCTTTTTGTCTATTTGATTTTCTTTCTTTTTCATTGCCTTCCCTTTTTTTTCTTTTTTGTTTTGTACCCTTTACCACTTTGTTGCATTCCTCGTCTCTTCCCCCTAAACTTATGTTTTTTCCTTGTGCTAAGGAAAGATCGGGTGCCAATAGAGTGTATATTAGAACGGGTAAAGGCTTGTATCATGGTTCTTGAAAGAAAAAGGTCTATGGCTCAAAAGGGTTGACTAGGGATTTTATCACTGGTAGGCTATTGAAGTGCTCAAGATATCACTCGGATCAAGGAGAGCCTATAATCACGTCTCAAGTCAAATTACACTTAGGATTTCGCCTAGACAAACATTCAAAGCAAGTTCTAGACTAATGGATCGGGACTTGGACTTGCAATTAAAATTCTTACCACACAAGCTATGGGATTTCTAAAGAAGCCGAGTTGGGGGCCTATAACAGGCTTATATAAGATTTGAGAAACACAATGGTCCCAAAAAATCAGTTGATGATTATCGGCCGACACAAGAGTCTCAAGGTCACACTTTCACCATCCTATACACAATGATTTGTTTTTGACCATAGGATCAAAGGCAAATGTGTTAGGCCCAAGTGAAGCATTTCTTGAGGCACCCTTGCCAACTAACTACTAAACAACAAAAAGAAAAATAGACTCAAACCCTTATGAAGGTTATCATGCCATCCATCATGGGGAAGAACCACTCGGTCCGTACAAATTCCACCTTTGGAAAGAATCAAAGAAAAAAAGCATAAAATATTGTCATATATATAGTCATCCAAATATTTAAATAGGGCTACCCCTTCAAATGAAAGTTGGCATTGTCCTCAATGCCAACTAACAAAAAAAAAGCACAAAATAAAGAAGAGAGGAAAAAGAAACTCCCCATGGGTCCTCCGTCTGCATAGGATCCTAAGTCTTGGTCCCTTGGTCCTCTGTCTGCTCGGGAACCTGTGACTGGCTCCATGTGATCTGTGGCTCTGCTGGGACCTGGGCCTAGACCTAGACTGAGTCCTGGGGCTGGCTGGAGGAACCTTCCTACGGTTCCTCCAACTATATGACTGCATCATCAGAATGGGGAATCACCCTCTTCCTCTTGGGAGGCCTCTCTGACTCCTGCTCTGGATGGGGCTAGGCTGCTTGCACCGAGTCATGCAACAATATGCGCAGAGGCAAGTGATCCACCTTTAACCTATCTACCTCTACCCTTAGCTCCTTCACTAACTCCTTTGAAACAAGAGTCTACCTCATTTTCTTCGCCTCCCTAGCAAGCTCCTTTAGTGCCTTTCCATGTGAATCAATAGCTTCAGTAATCAATTTCTGGTTCTCTAGGAGCTTCTTCTGGTTGTCTAGAAGCTCATTGAGAGTGTCCTCAATAAACTGTGGGACACTTGGAGGAGGAGGTGTTGACTGGGCTTCCACCGTAGTAGCTGTGAGCACGTGATTTTTGCCCTAAGCAAATTGTTCCTAAAATCCAAATAAAATGATTTTTCTTTATTTTTACAATTGTTGTTGATATTTTTTGCATTTTTGTGTTAATTAGTTGCATAATAATTCATATTAAAAATACAAAAAAAATATGCATATGTATTAGGATTTTTAATTTCACAATTTTAGTATCAATTCATTCCGGAACAATTTAAGGAAAAATTAAAAAAAAACATTTTATTGTTTTAATTGGAAATGCTATAAAATAGTTATTAAATAAATTTTAGAATTTAATTAGTTTAATTTCACAAACTGATAAAATCAGAAAAAATAATAAAAATAAATCTGGAAAATATAAAATACAAAAATAAAAATAAATACAAAGTTATAAAATGGGAAACAAATACATAAATAAACAAAATAAAGGGAATACAAATTTGGGCTGATATAGCTTAGCCCAAACCCCAAATTAATCTACCCGCCCCAGTCCAGGTCCAACGCTATTAACTCGGTCAGCCTCAACTCTAACCAAACGACATCGTTTAAGAAGCATTAATCCCAGCCCTTGATAATCTTTGATCTAACGGACAGGGCCTGATCTCATTAATAACTAAAACGACACCGTTTAAATGCTCAAAGAATCTGAGCCGTTAAAATAATTTAATCTAACGGTTGTAATTAATTAATACCCTTTTAATATACCAATACAAAAATCTAAACCTAAAATTCTAATTCTTTCTGTCTTCCTCCTTCCTTAAGCCGCCACCATTTCCCTGTCAACCCGCCAGAACCCTACCGGCGGGAAATGTTACCTACACCAACCGCCCCAAAATTACACCACTGGACCACCATGAGCCCCTGATTCCACCCCTCTACTTCTTTTCCTTTAAATAACCCCCCATCTGTTCGAATATCCGATTTTGTTTCGCCGGAACCCTAACTCCGGCGAACAACACCTCACCCAACCTAGCCCAAAATTATACCACAGCTTCTTCTTGAGACCCTCTATCCGATTCTGAAAGTCTTGAACCTCAAAACCAGCTGGAACGGTTCAAATTTGATTTTGAAATCCTTCGGTGAGTCAAAGTTCACAAAAAATGCCACAAGAAGCCCTTCCTTTGTTCTTGAAGATTTTTATGCCTAAAAAGACTGTAAAAGCTAAGTTTTCTTTTCTTTTTTTTTTTGTTCTGTTTCTTTCATTTTGTTTTGCATGTGTTGGTTTATATGTTTTTAATTGTTTCTGTTAGTTGTCTCTTAATTTCTATTTTTTTTTTAAAAATAGTATTTTAGGATTAAAATTTGATACTACTAGGTCTTAAATTTTTGAGTAATATTTGGTTTAAATTCTGATCTAGTAAATAAATTGATATCAAAAATTAGTAGAATTGGATTTTTCATTGAACAATGTGATTCATTAGCTTCTGATATTAGTATGGTTGATTGGTTATAGCTATTAAATGTTGATCAGTAATTAGTTAATGTTAGAATTAAAATTAGATTTATTTAATTCTGATAATTAGTTTGTTATAATTAGTAGTTAAATCTGGGAGTTCAGGGGTAAAAGGGTTAAAGGGCAATAGGGTAATTAGTAAATTCAACTAAGTTCATGGGTAAAAGGGTGAATGGCAGGTAGGTTTAGTTAGTAAATTCAACTAAGTCTCAGGGGTATTTTGGGTACATAAAAAGGGTTAGTAGTAATTAACAAAAGGAATGGGGGATATTTTGGGTATAGAGAAAGGATAATTGGGTAGATTTTAAATTAAAGTGAGGGTAGATAGGGAATTACACTAGGTTAAAAGGTTCTATATTGGAGAATTAGTATAATTCTTAACAAATAGGTATAGTAAATTGAATTACAAGTTAAATAATAAGGGTATAAGTGAAATAAAAGAGGGACTAAAGTACAAATTCTGAAGTTTAAAATTCCCTCCAAATCTAACTCTATAAATAGGCATTGAAATGCCTCATTTTACAAGATGTTTTGGAAATCTGAAAATTATCCCCCAAGTAATCTCTCATTCTCAGATCCAATTTTCGAAATTCATAATTGCAAAAACTCAAAAACATTAGAACTAGTAGAAAAATCCAAAGTGATACGGTGTTAATGATCAATTTGAAGGTTGTGCATCAAGTTTATTCAGTTTCAGTAATTGGAACTTTGTGAAATTGCATTAAACTGTACGAGTGTGTGTTCTTCTATTTACATCTCTTGTTGTGGCTTATTCCTGTGGAATTTTGAGGCTGTGTTTGGATTTTAAATCCTGTTGCTGTTGCTGTTCAAGATAACAGACTCTTTTCCTTCTCATATTTTCCTTTACTCAGGTACACTTCTATAATTTCAGTAGTTGTAAGCTGAAGATTTGAGTTTAAATACATGGAAGATCTGAAGATTAAAAGTTCAATTCATTTTGTTTTTTTTCCTGAAAGTAGTTCATTCGTTAGAGTTTTATAGATTACTAGTTGTTTTGTTTTTGTATAATTGGACTGGACTGTACGATTATTTGGCATTAGATTGTTCATTTTTTACATATATAGAATATCATTGTTTTTTAGGTATAAAACAATAATGAATGCTTATTTGTGGTCGAGTCATATGGCACTGTTAGGAAATTAGTTTCACCACTATTAATACTTGATTTAGATCTATTCTAATTGTAATGATGAATTGTAGACTGCAATCCGTAGTTAATTAGTTTTTTTAGACTCAATACTGTTATTACTTGCTGAGTTTAGCTAGGTTCTGTTAGTTCAATTTGAATTTTGTAGTTAAGCCAAAATTAATGCATATATCACGTTGAGTTTGATGACAAGCATGTGCCGTAAATAATGTCATAATAAAGTAGCTTTTGATAATTCTGGACAGTAGTAGAAGTTAATAGACCATTTGGTTTTAGTTGTTATCATACTAGCAAATTCATAAGCCTGTTTGAGGGCATAACAATTAAAAAGGATAATATTAGCCTCAAAATTGCAAACTTGAATAAATTAATTCACTATTAAAATCAGGACAGCTTAGTTATTCTCCTTAAACGTGTTAAAGATAGTAGTATTCCTCGAAAATAAAGTGTTGAATTTTATTGCTAGGTTATGCATTGACTCTATGATATCTCAAATTCTTTTAGGAGTTAAAACGATTAGGCCTATTTCAGTGCGTATTCATGTACTTGGATTGTTTTGAGGTCCAATTTGCCCACTCTTTAATACCGAAATTAAAGTTGTCTGGATTGAAATGGTTGCTTTACTTACATAATTCTTGGACTAATAATTCAAGCCCAAAACCCTTTTTGAAATATGAGTAAAAGCAAGGCCCAAATATAACACTTTAAAAATAAATAAATATTAGGAGCAGGAAAATTAAACCGTAAATATAAAGTCGGGTTTTGAATTAGGTAGTGGGTTCGAGCTAAAAGGTTTTATCCTTTTGTTTGAATCTGGACATGAATTTGAGATTCGAATTTATATTTGTGGATTAATTAACCCTTAGAGACAAAACAAAAAAAATAGAAAATATAGTTGCTTTAGGCTTGGCCTTTAATAAAAATGAGATGAGCCTCGCCAAAATAAAAATACACAATTGCGGGGCCCTCATTAATCACTTATTAAAATACTTAGTATTCGGGATAAGCCGTTTAGCGAATTTCACGGCTTTTCCCAAAAGATAACAATACGATAGCCGTTTTAGGCACGATTTTTTTAATAATCTTACCTTCCTAATACGGGTGTAATGCAACCCAAATCCAAATCCGAAAACGTCGAATAAGAATATGTCGAGGATCTGGATGCATTTCATGTGACGTGATCCGAAAATATATGCTTAAACGACGTTCACCTTCTTAAATAAAAATAATTGATAAAAGCGGTAATTAATTTTAAAAAATTGCACAAGTAAGGTAACATGTACAAAAAAATAAATTTTAGCCAAATATAACAGTTGAGCGACCGTGCTAGAATCACGGAATTCGAGAATGCCTAACACCTTCTCCCGGGTTAACAGAATTCCTTACCCGGATTTCTGGTTCGCGACTGTTAAATAGAGTCAAACCCTTTCTCGATTCGGGATTCAAACCGGTGACTTGGGACACCATAAATCTCCCAAGTGGCGACTCTGAATCTTAAATAAAAACGAATCCCATTTCGATTGTTCTTAAAGTGGAAAAACTCCTTCCTTTATTATATCAATTCACGGGATGTAGTAAACGTAAAAAAAAGGAGGTGTGACAGTAGATAGTACAGATAGCTTAGAAGTAGCCGTCTGCATCCAGTTGTTGATGCTGGCGAGGGCCTGGCTCAGGCGATGGGCAGTAAAGGGGTATGTAGATGAGGAAATCTCTGGAGCTGCAAAAGTAGAGGGTCTTGGGGCCATATCTACTGTGGTAGGAGGAGACTGAGTAGTAGCCACTACTACTACTGGCTCTTTAGACTGGTCAGTTGAAATAATGGCTTTGCCCTTGTAGTGCTTGCCTTTAGGGTTGTCATCACCCTGCAGGCTGTACTAGGAGAACGGTGCCTTGCTTTCACTTTCATATCAAATTTTCGCTTCTCCACCTCTAAGTCCTCAAGGTACATGGTCAGGAAGTTGGGAAAGGTATAAGATCTGTCACCTTCGTTCACCACCCGTAATTACTCGAGACATCACATTCCCGACGTTAATCGAGTACCCTACCATGATCGATACCACCAATATATCTCGGTGAATAGGGAGTGAGTTGTCGTGAGTGGTGGGGTCTAGCCTGATACACACAAATGTTTCCAACCCTTTAGCTTCAAAGTTCAATTTTTGCCTCAAAATCTTCACTCCCACGGTCAACTAATCTAGAGTGGTACCTGGGATTACGAAGTACTCTACCAACCAAGGACGAGCAGCCTCACCCGATGCCATCTTCTCCAAATACAAGGACTCATCCTCCTCCATGAAGCCCAGGTAGTCATTTATTGTTTTTCCATCAAATCTTACTTTCAAATTCCGCACATTGGTCATTGTGGTGCCCTTTTTGATGTGGGCAACATTAGTGTAGAACTCCTTAACTAGGTGCTCATTTGCATCCTTACAGTTGCTTGTGAAGTAGTCCCAGCCCACTCTCTCTTTGAACTATCTTCTCACATTGGGGTTGTGAGGTAAGAGATCTCTATCGATGAAACTTTGTTCAAGAACAAATTTCTTCTCAAGCCACCATTCTCTAAACTTGTAGTAGACCACCTCACTCACGAATCTGTCTTGCCATGCTTCCGGGTTCCTTGTTCTCTCTACTCCTCCCACTTGGGGCTCACCCCCTCCTTCTTCTTCCCTTTATTCTGCTACAGGACCCTCTTCGGATAGTGAAGCTGCAGGAGAGGTGGAATATTCATTGCCACTGCCTGCGGCTGAGCCCTCAGACGACTCAGAAGATACACGCACTGATTCTTAGGCAGTGGGAGAGCCCGGAGGAGTAGGGTCATCTATCAGTGTAAACCTGTCTAGGAAGTCATCTATATACTCCAGGACGGAGTCAGAATCAGACGCCTCCCGGGAAGGCTCATACTCACTTCCTGATGAATGGGAAGCACCTCCATGAGCAGCCCGGATTGCCTTTCTTGTTGCCTTTATTGCTTCCCGAACTTGGGGGATCAACCTTATCTTTCCATGTCCCCTCCCTCGGGAGGACTCTCCTCATCCTGATTGTTTATCACCTTTGCCTCGTGATTTCACCATTGTCTGCAAGCAACATTCAGTTGAGCCTTGTTAGTATAAGTAGAAATAATTAAATTCAGAAATGCAGAAGACTTGATGCAGACTGTCAAAAATTTCAGAGTGCGGACCGCACAAAATGAGGTGCGGCCGCAAAGATGCTACCGCGGACCGCACAAAATCTATTGCGGTTCGCACAGAGGTGGGGTTCAGACTACCCACTCTCTAAATGTATGCACTGCAGACTGCACAAAATGCATTGCGTTCTGCATTGAGGCACCCCGAACCGCACAAAATCCATTGTGGCCGTGGTCCTCAAGTTTTAGCTTTCAGAACTTATTCCACCGCAGTCTGCAAAAAATAGTATTGCAGACCACACAGAGGCACCGCAGACCGCACAAAATCCACCGCGGTCTGCGATGAGTGCCCAGCAGCAACACCAACCTAGGGTTCAAGTTTTGTTCATTTTTAGTCCAAATTTTACCTAATAATGATTCCCTAGGTGTTGCCTCAGTGTTGTAACTAATTATTATTGGCCCAAGTAAAGGTTATTTTTGAAGACTGACAAAGGAACACATGATGAACCAGGTCCATCCAGTGGTCCATCCCTCAGGTGCACAAAAACGGGCAGATTTGAGCATGTGGGTTGCACATGATGGAGATAAGTTTAACTTGGTGTATTTAATATCTCCTGATCGAAAAGGTTGAATAATTGATAAGGAGAAGGACTCCTTAATCAAAGAGACACTATTCAAGATAGGGAAGGAGTTAGAAGTTGAAATCAACTAGAACTCTTCCACCGAGGAGGTAAGGCCCCGGAAAATTGTTTTTTGAGTAATTTAAGATTTCGTTGTGCCAAGGTAGGCTAAATTATTTTATTTCATGTGAAAATGAGGATTTATGATATTATGGATATTAATTGGATATGGTAATAAGTGTATAAGTCTTATTATAAGTGATTTGGGGTCTAAGGAGAGGCCTAAGTCTAAGCCAAGTTGGAAAATTGCATATTAGACGAAATCTGTAAATGAATGCGCACATGACCTTACTTTGAACGATCATATCTACAGTTATATAAGGATTTGTGTGAGTAACTACCTATCAAATTAAATCCCTTTGAGTCTAGTTTCCAATTCAACAAACCGTGCGTAATTTAGAGGTGTATACAGAAAGTTATGACCATTTTACTGAGCATGTGTCGCCAGCATGCCCAGATGCGCGCCCGCGCTAAAATGTGCGCGCCCAAGACAGAACGCTGGGTAAACTAGTGCGCCCAGATGCGCGCCTAGGTGCGCGGTCGCGCTAGTAGCGGGCCTCTAAATACCCCAAGACCGGTCTAGAGAG
>MU684603.1:14487-49368 GCA_026770625.1 Nicotiana glauca
ATATATATATATATATATATATATATTTTACATCTTTTCCACCTGCCGAAGGTAAATAATTCCGTAAAAATTGCACGAGGTGCCCTATTTGGGCGTCCCCTTTTAACCTGTAGTCGCTTTGTCTTTCTATTTGCACCAGTACCCATTTTTTTGTTAAAAGCCATTTGAAAAGACCATTTTGCCTTCCTTATTAAAAAGACTACTTTCTCTCCAACTATTCGCTAGTCCTCTACTTTCTCTGTCTGTCTCTCTCCCATTATTCGCGTTTTTTGAAATTCTTCTCTAAAATCAAACGGTTTTCGTTGTTGTTTTTGATTTTTCAACTGCTAATCATCGTTGTTCCCACATTACGATTTAATCACAGGTACATTGCATTAACTTTCTGGGTTTTATTTTACGATTTAATTTCTGATTTTGATTTTGATAGTCATGTATTTATGATAAAATATTTTCTTAGGGTTTAGTTTGATAAGTGCATTAGTTTTACTTTTACAATTGTATTTTTAGTTTTTTTGAACGAGTGTTTATGTTGTTAATGAAAACTCTATAAATTCTTCTGTGATTAGACGTTAAAATTTTTAAAAATTTTGAGAGTTAAACAGATGATACTATAGTTCAATGATATTTTAGATATGAGCTGAAGTTTTTTTTGGGTCATGTTTTGGCATTATTTTTGGATTTGAATTTGTGTTTTGTTTTTTGTAAAAATTACAACATGTTTTTTTACTGAATATTTTGTGCTTGTAGCTGGTGAAGTTCAGCTTTAGGAGCTGAAGTTTTTGTGTTTGTAACTGGTGAAGTCCAGCTTTAGGAGCTGAAGTTTTTGTGTTTGTTACTGGTGAAGTCCATCTCTAGAGCTGAAGTTTTTTTTGTAACTGTCGAACTTCAGCTCTAGAGCTGAAGTTTTTATTTTATACCTGTCGAACTTTAGCTCTAGAGCTGAAGTTTTTATTTTATACGTGTCCAACTTCAGCTCTAAGGCTGAAGTTTTTGTCTTTGTAACTGTCAAACTTCAGCCTTCTTAGGTATTGAAATTTTAACTGATCTTTTTTATAATGTCCTGATGTTATTTTTGTATCTTTTACTTTTTTTTTAAACGGATGGCTCCTAAAACACCTAAAGATCCTAATGAAGCTAAAAAAAGGCAAATCCCCTACCTAGACTACCTGTAATACCCACAGGTTCTTATGCCCCTGCTCCTTCACCTACAAAACTAGGAAAAAAATATTTTGAGTTTGGAGATTGGTTTAACTCTTATGGGTTACTGGAAGGGGAACCATGATTTAAAGAACTTAATTGCAACTTTCTTGACTCCTACACAATAGGATAGGCTTAATAATGGTACATTTAGATACATTATGGCTATGGAGAATTTCTAATGCTGCATGAAGTTGGTTCATTGTCTGTGTCTTTCTCGAATATTCACGAATGATCGAGACTCCATTAGTTTCAAGATTTTTGGCATGATGTTTCCTTCACCCTTGAAGACTTTCAAATTATGTGTGGTTTGCGGATCACAGCACACAATGTTGAAAAACCAATTAATCGAGAGAACAATCTTCCGAAGCGGTATTTTGGTAAGTCCAAAGGTGTGATTTTGAAGGATATTCGAAGTTTTATAACTCACAATAAAATTCCAAAGAATGTTGTGAATCATGTACACGTATGCGAGAGTGATGATGATGCAGTTAAGCTTATGAAAATTCTTATTGTAGAGTCTATTCTGTTTGGGAAAAATACTGAGTTATGTGTGGCGGAGGAGTATGCATCTATTGTTGAAGCTGATAAGGTTTGTGTTGAATATCCTTGGGGTAATATGGCTTATGAGAAGCTCATTTATTCACTGAAACATGCATTGGACAAGCATAACAAATTCCATACAACTGAGTATAAACTTGGTGGATTTCCATATCCGTTATGTGCTTGGTTCTATGAGCGCTTCTCAGATGTTTGGGAGAAGTACATAAGAGAGGATGAGTACCTTGATACGCCTCAGGTCCCCAGGATGTTACGTTATGTATGTGTGGGAGAGCCTAAATTTCCCGAACTTTATTATATGTTTAGTAAACATGAAGTAATTTACTTTTCTTTTTGTCTTTGTGTTAATATGTTGATGTATTAGTTTTTTTCTCCTCATAATATACTTTTTTGTATTAAACAGAGATATCGCGACTTTAGGGTATTGGATATAATTCCTACAGAAGAGGAATTGAATTCAATGTCTTTAATTGGGCAATTACCATGCAGTCGGATTCGTTCAAAGGTAGTTAATGTAGTTCCTTCAACTGGTAAATCACCACGTACTGTGAGTCGATCAAAAAAAGCGAATCGAACTCATGTCATTGATAAATTACCACCTACTATGAGTCGATCAAAACAAGCGAATCGAACTCATGTCATTAGTGAATCACCACGTAGTCATAATCAATCAAAAGAACCGAATATAACTGCATTTATTGGCGAAGCATCTCGTATCGAGAGTCGTTCTACCTCTTCTACATATGACTTTGATGACAATGAATTACTTGAGACAATATGCTCTGTAAGTTTTGATCTGAAATTTTTTGTGTTTGTTTTTGTAAAAGTACAACATGTTTTTTGAGCTGAAGTTTTCTTCTATATCTGATTTTTTTATTATCTATTCTAGAGGTTAACGACTGAGGTTCAAAGGCATGCAGAAAAAGAGAGAAGCACGATCGTGAACGAAGTTTTTGATAAGTTTAAAAAGGAGGAGCGAATTGCTATTGTGGATGCAATTTTTGTAAAAGTAAAGGTAAGCTGATTGATAGAGAAGTCTTTTTATTTGTGCTGATATTTATTCAGATTAATCATTATTAGTAATTTTTTTTCTAGGAATATTTCGATGAGATGTTTGAACAGTTGTTTACTATTGTTAACAAATCAAATCGAATGACGATGGCAATTTTGATTTGAGTAAGCATCGAGAATATGACAGGATGAACGACTGTTACAAACATCCATCGGCTTCTGAAGGCGACCAACATGTCCAAGAACAAGTTGAAGAGGAACGTTCCAGTGCTGATAGATTGAGCAAAGATGGAAATGATGAAGCACAATTATCAACTCAGAATATTGGGAGCAAGCAAGGTGCAAATAATCAAGTTGTTGAGACTGAAGAACATAATACTCATGATGCACTGTATAAAGCCGCAGATGATAATGCTACACATAATGAAGCGGCTGTTGAAGGCGATGAACATGTTGAACAACAAGGTGGAGAGGAACAATCCAGTGTTTGTAGACAGAGTAAAGATGGACATGATGAAGAGTTAACAACTGAGAAAGGTGTAGATGATCAAGTTGTTGCCACTGAAAAACATACACCGAGTTGTGCTTTGGAAAATTTGTTTGGTGATGGAGATGAAGCACCTGTATGCACTATTAGGAAAGATGATCGGTATCGAGGATTACTGGCTATTTGCAAAGAACTTCTAGGCAATGATACACAGGAAATAGTTACTATAGGTATAAAGTGTGAAGTTTATAATATTTCAATGATACCTTAGATAGGAGTTGAATTTTTGGTTCACGTGTTTGTGTTTTTTATAAAAACTACAGCGTATTTTTTGGAGAATATTTTGGTTTGTAACTGGTGAACTACAGCTACAGAGCTGAAGTTTATGTTTTTATAACTGTCGAACTTCAGCTCTAGAGTTGAAGTTTTTTTTGTAACTGTCTAAGTTTTTATTTGTGACTGGCTAACTTCAGCCTTCTTAGAGTTGAAGTTTTAACTATTTTTTTTATAATATTCTGTAGTGAAATTTTCAGTACAGGTATAAATTTTTTCTATATTTTATTTATAGAAAAACTAGTTGATCTATTCCCCCTCTTTATGAATATACAATAGAAGTTAAAACTAGTTGTGGTTCAATTGACAAAAGTCAAAAACTGTCCGATGATGCTCAATTGAATGAAGGTAGAGTTGAGAAAAACCTTCCAGAGAATACTGCAATGGTCCTCGACATTGGTTCACAATTGAATGAAGCTGGAAATGCTGATATCAACAAAGGCATGCAGCCTAGGGAAACCACAACGAAAGATAAACGTCAAGGTATTCTATAGATCATGAATTTATTATATTTGATTGAAGTATATTTTTTACAGTTTGAAATTTTACATATTTTATTTTCTTTTTTATGTTTTTGAACGATTTTCAGAAAGACTCGAGGCAGCTCAAAAAGAATTTGGTGAGCTTAAAGAGCAATATGAAAAAGGAGAAATACATATATTCACACCTGTTGCCTCACAGGCAGGTGTGAAGTATGTCGGTATTATTTTATAAAATTTAGTCAGTATTATTTATTTCTTTTTAATTTTTTTGCATGAAGATACATGATCTGTTGGAATGCAAACACCATCTGTGTCGCAACACTTAGACCAGGTAGTTATTTTCTACAATTCGATTACAAGCTATTTTTTTTGCCTAATGTGTGTTCTCTATCAGTTTTATTTATGTTTATATTTTCCTTGCTTTTGCAGATCTAATCTGATGCATCGGAACTTCTTCCAAAATCTAAGAGAAGGAAGATTTACAGTTCTCCTATGTGTGACACTAGTGATATCCCCAACTTCAATTTATGTTCATTTTCACTTGGTAGTACACAAGGGGCTGATTCAGAAGGTAATTCTGCTTCTATTGTTGTTCGTGAAGAAACACAAGAACGTCGTGAACAGCAGGGAGTTGGTCAAGCATCTGCCACGATGGCTGTAGTTTTTCCCCCTGCTGCTAAACAACAGCAGTTAGTTGTGATGAAGCAACAGGTAGAGAAAGAAAAAGGAAAACCAGATAAAAAAGAGAAAAGGATTCGTATGGAGAGTATTTGGTTGAGATCTCCTTATGTTGTTCATAAAAAAAAAAGCAAAGGGGTCGAGATTGGGAAGTAGGAAAGAATACAAGAAGGTGTCCCTTTCATTATGTTAATCAAAATTGTGGATTGATGCAAAGATTTAAAGAGTGGTTGGAGATGGATAACAGTAAATATGATTCCAATCCATTCAGATTAGAGGGAGTTGATATTACAAAATTATTCTTTATCGAGCTTCTGGATCCTGACTCTGATCTTTCGGATGAAGTAAGTTATTAAGTTTGTTTTTTGAACTCTATTTCCCAAAAGTTCAGCTTATTTTTAATAGTAAAGTTTTTGCACTGTAATTTGGAAAACTTCAGCTATATTCATAGTAAACTGCTGAAGTTTTTTAGCTTATTTGCTAAAACTTCAGCCTAACACTTCAAACTGAATATGCTTGAGTTTTTGTCATGATTTTTGTAATTGTGTAATGTATTTTTTTTTTATAAATTTCATATTGGTAATTTCACATGTTATCATTTGTTGTTGTTCATTTGCAGCATTTGATGTGAGCATTATATTGCTATCACCTTCCACGTTATCCAAAAGCAAGATGTGCAGTAACAGATTTAGTTTTCGATCAGTATATGACTATTCTGGATGGTATTCATCCTTCAGAAGAAAATATGAAGATAATTAACAAAAGGAAGCAAAAGAGAATGGATGATCAAAAAAAGAGCAAATCAAAGAGAAAGAGGATATCCAAACAACAACTTGAAGAAGCAGTTATTCAGCCACTTACGGACTTTAGTTGGTATGAGGAAGAATCAACGAATGAAAAGGTGACCAACTACGTAAAAGGGCTCGACCTTTCCTGTGGTATCTCATAGGCATTTGCCAAAAAAGTGTCCTTTCCATTTCAACTTAAGCCAAGGAGGAGCCAGAAATCTACGCATTACTTTTTTGGAATTGTGGACTTTGAAGATAAAATTATATCTGTGTATGATTCCATGGACAGTGTAA
Organism: Nicotiana glauca; assembly: GCA_026770625.1. Taxonomy (NCBI): domain Eukaryota; kingdom Viridiplantae; phylum Streptophyta; class Magnoliopsida; order Solanales; family Solanaceae; genus Nicotiana; species Nicotiana glauca. The sequence goes on from MU684603.1 coordinate 20,319, forward strand.
CATACGAACGTGAGATTGAACATGTCAAAATTTATGCCCGGTTGATCCCACACTGTCTGAAATGCTTGAATTTTGGGGCACATAATAAATATTATGGACAAAGTCCCGTGGAAAGATTCAAAATTATATGGATGAACACCCCGCAACAAACTAACATGTACGTGTTTCGCATATGTTTTACCATGCATCTTATGTTTATTATTTTTTTCCCTTGGGTTAACTATTCTTTAATTTCTTTTTCATGTATTTTTTTGCAGTATTGATTGTGGTGTATTTGCTCTTAAGTTTATTGATTTGTGATTGAACAGAGAAGATGTCTTCAGTTTCGATCAAAGTCAGTCATTGACATTCAGGAGAGAATTGGCTGCCAATCTTTGGGCTCATGGAAAGTGGAAAAAAGATAGTGGCTATGAAACTCCTAAAGAACAACAAGGACATGATTATGGAGATTTTGAAGAGACTCTGTGTAAAATTTTTGAATAGACGATTGGTTGAACATAATTTGTATTTTGTGAATATACATTAATTATTTTTTATTTCACTTTTTGTGTTATACAAATATGTTTGTGTCTTTTATCATGAATTTTAAGTATATTTTTGTTTGAAAAAACACAAGCACGAAGTAAATGACTTCTGCTTTTTAAGCTGAAGTTTTGGTTAAAAGTCATAACAAAACTATTGAATCCAATACAAAAACTTCAGCTTATCAGGTGCCGAAATTTTTGGAAATATACTAAAAAACTTCAGCACATTGGGCCGAAGTTTTTTGAAAATGCTTTAAGACAAAAACCACTGAATCCTACCCAAAAACTTCAGCTTATCAGGTGCTGAAGTTTTTGGAAATATACTAAAAAACTTCAGCACATTGGGCCGAAGTTTTTTGAAAAAGCTTTGAGACAAAAACTACTGAATCCAACACAAAAACTTTAGCTTATCAGGTGCTGAAGTTTTTGGAAATATACTAACAAACTTCTGTACATTGGGCAAAGTTTTTTGAAAAAGCTTTGAGACAAAAACTACTGAATCCAACACAAAAACTTCAGCTTATCGGATGCTGAATTTTTTTGAAATATACTAAAAAACTTTAGCACATTGGGCCGAAGTTTTTTGAAAAAGCTTTGAGACAAAAACTTTAGCATGTTTTGGTATTTTTTTAACTTGATACTTATCTTTTTGCATTTTCTAGCTACTTTTGTCATTTATCACCTATATCACCTACTTTTTGTTGCCTTATTTTTTACTATTTTTTTATTGCATTTACCAACTACTAGCATTTACCACCCACTTTTTTTGCCAAATACTTATCTTGTTACATTCAATTTCTCTGAATAAAAAACAGTTAACAATCTCTTCAATATTTATAGATATTAAATTGATTAGGTGCACTCTTTGGCTATATTAATAATCTCTTCACTTGAAAATTTCATAGTCATCCATAGACTTCTACAATATTTCTTTAAATTTGTATTCAAAGAAAAACAAGAAAATGTTGGCTAAGACATGCTTATTGGGTGTAGCAGGGAGTTCGTGGGAAGCAAAGATAGTGAAGGAGAAGTCGAAATACTTCATATGTGAAAGAGAGTTGCCAGATCAAACACTCTAGCACCGGGATAATTTGCTCTTTTTACTAGTTGATAAATCTAACTTTTAGGAAAAAGAGCAAATTTCCTGGGGCTCAAGTTTTTGATGTGGCCAGTCTCCGTCACATATGAAGTATTTTGGACTTCTCCTTCACTATCTTTGCTTCCCATAAATTTTCAGATGCACACTAGTAAGCATGTCTTTGGCCAATATCTTCTTGTTTTTTTCTTATGAAAGACGATGGTAGTTGCTAAAAAAATTATAGTACTAAACTTCGTCAACCTGTGTCTGACAGAAAACGCTTTGGTAGAAAACATAGTGAAGGTTCATGGAATATGGTTAAGAAAACCAAGAAGAGCAACTAAGACATGACTATGGAGAATATGAAGACACTCTGTGAATTTTTTGAATAGAAAATAACTTGTAAACAAAGAACTAACTTTTTCTTTTTTTCCAAGGATGTAAGAGAAAACAAAATTGGATTTTGTGAATATACATTGTTTTGTGTGAATTATGTGACTTGGATTGATTCAAATATGTTTGTGTCTTTTTTCATGAATTTCAAGTATATTTTTGTTGAAATTCAGCATGCTAAACTTGAGCATGAAGTAAATAACTTTTGCTTTTTAAGCTGAAGTTTTGGTTAAAAGTCATAACAAAAGTGTTAAATGTAGGACAAAAACTGCAGCTCATCACTAAATACACTAAATAACTTCAGGAGTTTCTGCGTAAGTTATTTGAAAATTCTTTACGACAAAAACTATCAAGTCTAGGACAAAAACTTCAGCTTATCGAGTGCTGAAGTTTTTATAAATATACTAAATAACTTCAGCATATTGGGCCGAAGTTTTTTGAAAAAGCTTTAGGACAAAAACTATTGAATCCAACACAAAAACTTCAGCTTATCAAGTGCTGAAGTTTTTGGAAATATACTAAAAAACTTCAGCACATTTGGCCGAAGTTTTTTGAAAAAGCTTTAGGACAAAAACTATTGAATTCAAAACAAAAATTCCAGCTTATCAGGTGCTGAAGATTTTGGAAATATACTAAAAAATTCAGCACAATGGGCCGAAGTTTTTTTAAAAAGCTTTAAGAAAAAAAATTTAGCATGTTTTTTTTTTAAGTGGATATTTATCTTTGTTGCATTTACTATCTACTTTTTGTCTTTTGTCAACTACTTTATCTTTCATTTAAATTTGTTTGACTATATAGTAAATGATTCGAAAAGTTATTTTTCAGGCTGAAGTTATTTTTTTTACTATAGAAAAACTGTGGGACTGAAGTTACATTTCTTTTTGCATTTACCACATACTTGTTTTTACCACCTACTTATCTTGTGTCATTCAATTTATCTGAACGTAAAACAGTAAAAACAGCTGAAAAGTTACTTTTACATTTATAGATATTAAATTGATTAGGTGAACTCTTTGTCTATATTAACAATCTCTTCACTTGAAAATTTTATACTCATTCATAGACTTCTATCATATTTCTTTAAATTTATATTCATCCTTAGTCTTTCAGATTTTGTTAAAGAAAAAATGTCTGGTGCAAGCGAAAGTGGGAAGCCTAATATGGATGAAATTATGAAGAAGTGGGAGGCTTTGAAGTGTGAGTGGTACAATGACAAACCAGTGGCTAATCTTATAATTTTGTGGGATCAAATAAAGGCTGATTGAGAGAGAATCATACCAAAGCTCTGTGCCAATCAATCATTCCAGAACAGGCTTAACATGGAATATAGTAATGGAAATTATTCAACCTCGTTCAACAAGGTTGTGGATCAGTTTGATAGTTTTTAGTTTCCCAGCTGGAACGACTATTCCAAGCTGCAGCTGCGTGATGAATTCAACAAGTTGACGATTGATCTTCTTGGATTCAGTGGTCTTTTGCCCGACTACCCTATAGTTATCTCCGATAGTGATGATGATGAGATATTTAGAGAAATAGAGGAGTACTGTGATGATGATGATGATGATGATGATGATGATGATGATGATGATGATGGTGATGATTGTTAGTATTTGTAATCTTTTTTATTTATTTTATGTTTCAATGCTATGCTTTTTTTGTTTACTTTATCCCATAGAGTTGAAGTTTTTTAGGTTCATTTTGTATAACTTCAGCCCATAGAGTTGAAGTTTTGTTTGTAATTTATGTGTTGTTCTGACCTCTTTTTATATCAATGTAATTATCACCCTCTTTGCTCTTAGCTTTCTATTTGCATTATCCTTGTTATTTGTTGGTATTTGCTTTATACTTCTTAGTTGCAATATGGTACTTAGTTTTTATTAAGTTCTTTTTCTACAACTTCAGCTTAGAGATGCTGCAACTTTTGTTTGTACATGCGTTTCTTTTTGTGTGATGTATACGTATGTGTGTGTGTGAGAGTGTTTGTATGTGTGTGTGTGTTTGTTTAAGGATATGTATTTCACATACTGTAACCTGAAGTTTTTTCTCGGAGAAGTCATTGCGTACTTTTTAAAAATGCAACAAAACTTGTAAGCCTGCGCAACAAAAATGAGTGATTTGTACTTTAGCAGTATATAAAATTATCCAAGAGCTTTTTTTTATTATTCCTATGAAAAAAATTCACATTTCAATTATGTCATACAATAATGAAAGTCTAAATTCAGACCAAGGATTATTGAAAGTTGGAGTATTTTTCAGTGTGTTTCTTGGAATATGGATGAGGTGCTGGAGAAGACAAGCAAGTTATTCTGTTATGCCCAACTTGTTTACATCGACTGCATTTGGTAGACTTGAATGGTACTGATGATTTAGTCGCAAGTATATGCCTCTTCTTTTGTCCTCTTCATTGTAAAATCTCTACATTGGGAGGTTTTGTGATCTCAGATTGTACATTTTGTGGTATATTCCATAATTTTTGATCTACCACGCTATTCACATGTCCTTCGTATGTTTTCAACCATGTTTCCCTTGAATACTACTTTGAGCAGTAATCAGATTTCTGCAAATATCTCTTATTAATAGCAACAATTGCATGTGGACAGGGCAATTTATCAAGTTGAAATTTCAGGCAGTTACAAGTTCTGTTCTTTAAGTCCACTATGAATTCGATTCATTCACTATTTATTCTAAACAACATTGAGTCAAGGTTGAACACCTAACAAGGAATAAAAAATTAAGACAAACTATATTAGTGTATTTTTGCTTCAAAAAGAAAAAGTATGAAAATTTTTAAATGTAAGAAGTAAATCATTACAACACATATTAAAAGGTGAAGTTAATAAATATACTCACAAATATTTTGCAAGCCAAGTCCATCTTTTTAGTCATCTCTTCTTCTGCCCATATTGATACTCTGTGAAAAGTTTTATTTGCCTTTTTTCTCCGTTCGTAAAACCACTCTCCCAACTTTTCTTGGATGAAATCTAACATTCTTAAAATAGGCATTCCTCTCCCTTTTAGCAAAACGGAATTCGTTGATTCTACCATGTTTGTTGTTAGCATATCATAATGTCGTCGTGGAAACCACGATCGAGCCTATCTCTCGGGAGGCTCTTCCATTATGTAATTGTATGTTTTCTTGTCAATACTTTTGAGTTGGGACATTAACTGATTAAAATCTTCACGTTTGTATGATCTTGCAACACTTTGAAAAAGATTTATTACCGTAGATTTTGCATGTCTTTGCTTTAAATTTTTCTCAAAGTGATAGAGGCAGATACCGTGGTGAGCTTCAGGAAAAAAATTTCTAATCCCATTTGCGATCGATTGGTTTCTATCTGAAAAGAAAACCAGTTCACGACGGACTTGAATTGCTTTTCTTATTTTTCCCGAAGAACCAAATGTATGCCTCATTGTATTCTGATTTTGCTACACCAAAACATAAAAGAAAGATTTGATTGTTTGCATCCTTTGATACAGCAACAAATAAAACACCACGATATTTAGATTTTAAAAACATTGCATCTACTGCAATAACGGGTCTATAGTAGGACCAACTAGCTATTGATACCACATGAGCAAAGAACATGTAAGCAAATCTGTACAGTGAAACACAAAAAGAAAACAAATCATAAGGTGTGAAAATTTTCAAATAGGAACATTTGAAACTTCAGGCTGATGGTTAGTATTATTTTGCTTACCTATTTTGTGCATCTCTTTTTATGCTTGTGTACGTTCCTGGGTTTTTGACCACCATCGTGTGTAGGTATGAAGGAAGAATCTGGTAGTTCTCTTCAGGTGTTCCCCTTATGCAAGCAACAACTTTTTGAATAGCACGCCATGCTTTGTGATAACCAATGTCAATTCCAATTTTTTTTTCATTTCATTTTCTCCAAATGCTACTGTAACCTCTATCTTTTTGTCTCAAACATGTTGTATAATTTGTTCACTTATAAAATTTGATGTAGCATGCTTTTGATATGATTTTCTTGCATGAACCGAGCATTCATGGATGTTATGATATTTTATCACCTTGAACAGTGTGGAATTTTTTATTCTGGTAGCACGTACATTCTAACCACATTTGTCCATGACGCATTTCAGCTCGTATCTCTTGGAACATGATCTAACAGCAGTGAATTTAACTTTCTGGTTTATCTCCAAGCTGCAGAAAAATTTAGTCATGTTTTTGTTTGTTCTCAAAGATTGATCCAACTCTTACTTTCTCAGGCAACACATCGTGCCTAAGTATTTTACATGGCAGAGATTCTTTCACCTTTCTCCTCGCTCTTTTTCTTGATTTCTGAGAAACACAAGAACATTCACCAATTTTTTCAATTCTATCCGATGTTATCGGTATAAGCTCCATGTTTACTTCATCTTCGTTGTTGCTTATCATTGCAGAAGGTAACAAAAAGCTTTGTTGGATTGTGTATTGGTTGTCAATTTGCATTATTAGCTGTCCTTCTTCTTCTTGGTCATCGACATACTGGTATGAATTTATTGGAGGATGGGGTAATTGTGGCAGCACTATATATTCTAAAGCAGCTGTAATGTTAGAAGGTTGTTGCCCGTTGTCTACTCCCATTATTGGTTGTCGTACTTCATGTTGATAGTCAGCCTCAGGTTCTGAATCTATCGCATATGCAAGAGATTGGTTGAATGCTGCAGATTCTGAAGGTTGTATTTTTTCGATGATGAAATGGCAATTCTTGTAGGTTGAATCAGTTGTAAGCAAATGTATACATGTACTGAGTTCTTCATCCGAAGTTACAAGCATTCCTTTGCTTGTATTAAGTTTGATATCAAACCATGCTTTTAGTACATATCTGGTTGAATCAATATTTGCAACGTCACTAATTTTCTTCAGGAAACAATTGAATGATATGTGCTTATTAAGTAAAATAAATTTTGTATCATGATCCAAGTATTTGAAATCAGGAGTCCAACTCTCATTGAAAGTTATAACAACGCAAATCGGATTCATCCTGTAGACTGTAGTTTTGGTTAAAAGTTATAACAAAAGTATCAAATGTAGGACAAAAACTTCAGCTCATCACTAAATACATCAAATAAACAAAGCTTTACAACAAATTCTATCGAGTCCAGGACAAAAACTTCAGCTTATCAAGTGATGAAGTTTTTAGAAATAAACTAAATAACTTCAACACATTGAGCTGAAGTTATTTGAAAAAGCTTTAGGACAAAAACTATTGAGTTCAGGAGAAAAACTTCAGCTTATCAAGTGCTGATGTTTTTAGAAATGAACTAAATAACTTTAGACATTGAGCTGAAGTTATTTGAAAAAGCTTTAGGACAAAAACTATCGAGTGCAGGAGAAAACTCCAGCTTATCATGTGCTGAAGTATTTAGAAATGAACTAAATAACTTCAGCACATTGAGCTGAAGTTATTTGAAAAAACTTTAGGACAAAAACTATAGAGTGCAGGAGAAAAACTTCAGTTTATCATGTGCTGAAGTTTTTAGAAACGAACTAAATAACTTCAGCACATTGAGCTGAAGTTTTTAGAAATGAACTAAATAACTTTAGCACATTGAGCTGAAGTTTTAGAAAATGAATTCAACAAACTTGAGCACGTTTCAGCATTAATTACATAGTACACAGGAGTGAACATAATAAAGACAATTAAAGTAGTAATTATATTCCGTTGGGGGTATGTGTTAGTGTAATAATTACATTCCTATCACATTCATGCACGTTTTTCTTTAGACAATGTTTCAAATTCCTCTTTGCATTTTCATATACCATGCATAAGTTATTTTCCCCTATAAAAGCACGCTATATTTTGAGAATTTATTCACTCAAACACATATATTTTAACAGACATAAAATACAAAAAGGAGAAAAATGAATGATGTCATTAGGCAAATAGTGGAAGAAATCAAGCAAGACATATAGAGGCCTTTGAGGTGAAATTGGATGAGCTCATAGACAAGTACGACAGGGAGCTCGAAGAAATAAACAACAAGCTTGATACGCTTGTGATGTATGCAAGATTTGATAATCTTGCCGATGAAGATGCTTGTCCATCTGGTAGTGACGACAACGACGACGACGACGACGACGACGACGACGACGACGACGACGACGACGACGACGACGATGATGATAATATGGACAATTAGTTTTTCTTTTTGTTATTTTTGTTATTTTTGTTATTTATGTTAATTTATCATTTTCATGTCTAATGAAATGTTCAATTTTTGTTATAAGTTTTTTGTGCGTTTTTTAAATATTAATTCTATTAAAAATCGAAAAATAGCGGAGGAAATGATTAACTTCAGCTCTTCTTGCTTAAGTATTTAAAGATTAACTGAAAAACTTCAGCTCTTCCTGCTGAAGTTTTTAAATACAACAACAACAACAACAACAACAACAACAACAACCCAGTATAATCCCACTTAGTGGGGTCTGGGGAGGCTAGTATGTACGCAGACCTTACCCTACCCTGAGGTAGAGAGGCTGTTTCCAAATAGACCCTCGGCATCCTTCCCTCCAAGAACTTCCCACCTTGCTCTTGGGGAGACTCGAACTCACAACCTCTCGGTTGGAAGTGGGGGTTGCTTACCATCAAAGCAACCTCTCGGCTGAAGTTTTTTGTGCAATATGTAATTTTAATTTATGTTTTTTGTTTTACTTAGTGTAGGAGGAAAACTTCATCAGCTCATGTTGCTGAAGTTTTTATAGATTACGTGAAAATCTTCAGCAACTAATGCTTAAGTTTTTTTACAATATGAAATTTTAATTTATGTTTAATATTTTACCAGTGTAGGAGGAAAAATTCAGCTCATTTTCCTGAATTTTTTAAATATGAACTAAATAACTTCAGCTTGTTTAGCAAATAAACAACGGTAACACTCATATAACTCGTTTTAATGAAGTTTTTAGATATGAACTAAATAACTTTATCTTTTTTAGCAAATAAACCAACAATTTCAGCATTTTCGTCGGATTAGAATGTTAGAAGTGAACGTCAAACAGATTTAGAATACAAATTCAGCATATCAGTGAAGTTCGTGAAATAAATTTTGAATACTTACAATGTATTTTATAATTTTGAATTTGAATCTGGTTCAAATCTGGTTTGCGATAGGTGATCTCAGAAGAGACGGAGTGATGGAGGAGATACGACTCTGGAATTTGAATCTGGGTATGGTTGATGCATCTTTATATGTTTTGGAAAGGGTATAATGATCATATTAATACGAATTTTTTGTTAGTTGGTTACGAAATTAATAATTTTTAAAAATATAGTATAAGTTAAAAGGTGACATAAAAATAGGATACGGCTGCGAATCGCCCAATAATTCCTGGCGCAGGCTAAAAGTGAAAAAGCCCAAGTTTCTCAAAACTCAAAAACGAGAATGGTGTTGTAGCTAAAAGAAAGCCCATATTCAAGGCCCAATCCATTAATTGCAATGAAGATATTTTATTACTACTATACTTCAGTCTCTGCTTCACTCATTTTACCTGGTTGACATTACGAGGATTACACACACACACACAGTGAGCCCAGTACCACCATCACACCTAAAACCCTAGCACTATCTCTCCCACATTCTTCTCCTATATAAAGCTGAATTTTTCCATCTCCATCTCACCCCTGTATTTAGGGTTTAAGCAGTAGCTGAAAAAATGGAGCTCTGTACACCTCAAACCTTCTCGACCCTTCCAAATCACAGGCTTATCAATACCAACCACGCTCATTTTCAGTGGAAGCCATCTCTTCTTCTCAAGAAGCCCCCAAAATCTCGCTTCAACCAAGGTATAAATTCTTAAGTTGTTTTAAAGCTAAATAATTTTTTGTTGCTTGCTGTTCAAATGCTAATGTAGAAAGTTGAGAACCGTCCAATTTCCAATTCATTGTTTATATAAATTTGGTGTACGGTTGAATTTTTCATTTCTAAACAATAGTTTTATTAAGTTCTAATTTACCGGGTATACCTGTTAGTTGAGAATATACTCTAGACGTTACCACTTTGAATGTAGCTTTCTAGTTGTGGTTTAGCCTATTAGAGGTCTATAAATTTGGAAAATATAACGAACTTCTGATACTTATAACTTATATTTGCATAATATTGATATGAGAGGATTTAAATGGAGTAACATGGTCAATGACTATACATATAGCCAACCCTAACTTTTTTGGGACCGAGGCATAGTAGTTGTTATTGTAAGTTCTAATTTAAGAATATATAGTCAATATTTGCAAAATCTCTTTTCCTTTTTGTATGGTCACTATGGTTAATAGGATCATAAGTGTTTTCAAGTTGGGTTTTTGTTTTCTGGTTTAATGGTGGGATTCAAAATTTAGACTAATTGTGCAAAAAAATAATAACAGGATTCAAAATTTAGTCTAACTGTTCATAAAATAATATATCCTTTCTGGTAAGAGCTCGCTTCAATCAGATTTGTTCTTTACTTAGAGGCTCCTATGTTTATGCAATTTGTCGACAGGCTTCAATAGAGACTTTATGAAAGTAAAATATAGTTATTTGGCATTGTTTTTCTTGACTTGTTCGACTCGGGGGGATATAGAGTGTAGCGCATGGGCTCTGATCCGAACCCAGTTGCTTTGACTGATAACCCAAACCTTTTATATGTGTTAAGAAATCCACAAAATAAGAGCAAATTTTAAGATCCAAACTCAATTATGAGCACTTGATGTTGCAGCCCTAGAATCCCTACCATAAAATTCAAAAATTGCCTCTTGTTTGATTGAATAATCGAGGTGGAAGAGTGACAGTTTGCCAAATTATGGTCTTGTGTTTATATTTCAGCATTGCTTTACCGGACGGGTTCAGCTATTAGATCAGCATCAGAGGAATCGTCAAGTTTTACAAGCCCTTATGAGTTATATGTACCTCCTAAGGTTGAAAGTAAAGATGACGGGGCTGTTCAGAGTGAAGCACCAATTCAAGATTCTGGGAAGGACAAAGAGACAGATGCTTATGCGTCTTTGATATACGAACCTCCCAAAGTTGAAGAAGTTGAAGAGAAAGGTGATGGAGTTGTTCAAGCTGAATCAACAATAGAAGATTCTTCTCTGGACTTTGATTCGCAACTGCCCAAGTTATTTGATAAGCTAAATATTAAGGTATGTTCCATTTTCTTGGAGTTTTCTGGCTCATTAGAAGTTTGCTGAAATCACAATTTGCTGTGTATTGGCTCTTTGACTAATCACTTTGATTTTTCCCTCTTTTGATTACATGCTGTACTTTTTAGAGTTTCTTAGGAATATCCCCTATAAATAGGTAGAGATAAAAGAGAAGAGGGGGATCTTCATTTTTCTGATAAGAACACATTTTAAAGGGTTATTATGAGGAATATACAAAAGCTTGTCTTGTCCACTGATTACATTGTTCGATATACGCTTTTCATTCACAAGATCCAAAGATTCCTTGTCCATCGCCATTTTCTATTACTCCACATTGTTGTCAGGAAGGAGAATCATTCAAGTCATCTAACATTTGGGTGATAAATTCCTCCTTATTACATTTATTTCCATTATCCACATTTATTGCATGCTTTTATTGCTACATTCATTGCCAATCATTGAGCATTTGTAGTTGGTATGCAACATTTTCGGAATCAGCCCTACATCATTAGTACATCTAAACGTTAGATCTAGTGGTTATTATATTTAACTAGGATTCCCCCTCTATTTTCTCATTAATTCGTTTTAAGATAAGGTTTAGCACTCTCTTGGTAAAACAACCGGTTCCCTTACAAACATGATATGACCATTTTCCTGTGAGGATCATCTTGTAAAATTTCTGTTTATTTTTTCTACTTTTCACTAAATTATTCTCAATAGAGGTAATGTTTAGTGATCAGAAATGGTTGCTGTGATGAATTCAGCTTTTGAAAGTCATTAGACTTGATGATGCATCGGCAATCATGTCGATTCTGAGCGGTTAACTGAGCAACCTCACTTTCCATGCCATTCTTATAGTATCATACCGTCCTTCTGATCTCCTCTCAAAATGATTATTCCTCAATATAGAGGTAATATTTAGTGATTAAATCTGGTTGCTGTGATGAATTCAGCTTTTGAAAGTTGCAAGGCTTGAAGATGCATCGGCAATCATGTCGATTCTGAGCGGTTAACTGAGCAGCCTCACCTTCCATGCCATTCTTTTATTTTCATACTGTCCTTCTGTTCTCCTCTCACCATAATTACTCTATAGAGGTAATAGTGAGTGATTAAATCTGGTTGCTGTGATGAATTCAGCTTTTGAAAGTCGCAAGGCTTGAAGATGCATCGGCAATCGTGTCGATTCTGAGCGGTTAACTGAGCAGCCTCACCTTCCATGCCATTCTTTTTGTTTCATACTGTCCTTCTGTTCTCCTCTCACCATAATTACTCTATAGAGGTAATATTGAGTGATTAAATCTGGTTGCTGTGATGAATTCAGCTTTTGAAAGTGGTGAGGCTTGAAGATGCATCGGCAATCATGTCGATTCTGAGCGGTTAACTGAGCAACCTCACCTTCCTTCCGATTCTTTTAGTATCGTACTGTCCATCTGTCCTCTTCTCTTAATTCTCCCTTTCTCTGTGCTGTTGTGTTAGCTCTGTGATATGCATATACTAAGTGTGCAATGCTCCTTTTTTCTTTTCTTTATGCAATGTACTTGGTGCATCAGTAATTTGTTGTTTTTGGGGGATAAGTAACAACTTTTCTTGTTATCTCGAATTTGTGGTTTTGTGTGCGGCCATCTTAGTGCTTGCTTAGGAGAGGGCGATAGGCTAACAAAGATTCAGTTTTCTTTATCCATTAGAGAAAAAAGATTTTCTTCTCACTGTAGCTGAACTTATCAACATGCAAATGCGACATGTCTTTGGCACTTCTTTGTAGCTTAAATGTAAATATGTCCAAAAGCTACGTGTATATGATGCTCATCTTGTAATAACACGGAAAATTTAAAGAAACTAGCCATCTTTGTTGTCATTTTCGCTATTTCATTCTGTTGATTAAAAAATTTCTTGCCTTGTCTACGTACTGCGATTTCCTTTCAAGTGTTAACGCAAAGAGTTCCTACTTTCCAGTTTGATCCTGAAGATTCCTCTTCACTTGTCCTCTTTGGTGGTGCTGCTGTCACTGCTCTTTGGCTGACAACTGCTATTGTTGGAGCCATCGATTCTATTCCTTTGGTTCGTACTTCCTCTCTAAAGATTGACATTTTTGTTATTTTAATATGTTCTGGGCTCTGTTGCTGACAATTTTGTGCGTTACTGTATAATTTTTCAGTTTCCTAAATTACTCGAAGTGGTGGGTCTTGGCTACACTGTCTGGTTTAGTACCCGCTATCTACTTTTCAAGGTAATGACCACACTAGTTGCTGCAGCTAAGCAATCTATAACAGTCCCTCGAATTTGGATTTACCAGAAGTTTTACCTCTAGTTATTGTTCCTAACTGTTTCATATGATATTGTATCTGCAGAAAAATAGGGATGAGCTAGCTGCTAAAATTGAAGAGCTTAAGCAGGAGGTATTAGGGTCGAATTATGATTGATTTACGTCTGAAAGAACTTCTGTTCCTTTTAGTTTTGTGCACAAGGGAGCTGTATCTTAGTAGAAGAGATTTATCTCCATAGAAATTGGCTGGCACTCTTTCATGCCAATGTGTGAATAATAGAAATTTTCGTGTATATGCTTTTATTTTCTTTGAAAGATCGAACTCATTTCTATGAAATAGTTCATGTTTTCTAATCCAAGAAGTCAGATTCAATGATTCAGAGCTAGGTCACAGTTGTTTTTCTGATTTGCAATCTTTGGGCAGTTTTACCAATTTGATCGAATTTGTGTAGCTGCAAACTTGGCTTTCTACTCCTATCTTCCATTCTCTCGTTAAATTTCACCCGGGAAAGAAGTTCTTTTAAAAATGTTAATTAAGAAGTTTGACACTTGAAAATTATTAGTAGTATTCTTTTTGAGTCGAGGGAGTAACACGATACTGGAGAACGAAGGCAATGGCAATCAAGACAACCACATTTCGATTTAAACTAGTGTGGATATGCCTGGGCTAAGCCCCGGCCCAATGGCTATTTAATGTTATTATTCAACTCCGCATTTGAATTCTTGATGTTTTTTGGTACGGTGACAGATTTATGCCTTTCAAACTATTTACAACATGCTGATCATTCTTTTTTGTAAATCATAACTAAATACGTGAGAAATTTGTATCTATATGTATGTTTAATTGTTTCTCTGCCTATTCCGATGATAATACCGTTATGGTTCCATTTAGAAACTTTTAAAGTTGGCTAAATTCATCCAATTATATTTGTAGGATGGAAAATACTAAATGAAAATAGTATAATAGTTAGAAAAAGCATCTATCAATATGTTAATGAAGCTGATACTTTGAAAGAAAAGAAAAAAAAGCTATTACTTTGAATTTTTTGTGCATGTTCTAACAATATGTCGAAATTTGCTAAACAATTGGTACGAAAGTTATGATACAATTTGTACCAGAGCTCTGATGATCCGCTACGACTCGTGGCAATGCTCATTTACCAAAACTTTTGAGGATCCTGTTTCAATTCTGTCATGCAAGTTATTTTAGCAGCACTTATTTTAATTGTGTAAAAATTTAAACAATAACACAAAAAATAGTATTTTTTGTGCAAATCACTCAGAAAATGCTACTATAATTTGTTTAAATTTTGCATCTTCTATTCATAATTTAAACTTCTCGATTCCTCTAATTTGTAACATTTTCACATAACCATCTTAAGATAACCTATAGTATGCTGATATAGTTTCTAAAAGACTAAACTTAAATTTGCCATCTATTTTATTGCGGATGCATACAAAAGCACAAAGCTATTTAGAGACAATCCATTACTCCTAATAACTACATAGAAATATTGCAAAACTGGACATAAGCTACTGAAAGAGAGTGAACATTGAAATAAGGCAAAAATGAACGAGCGCTATCCAGAGAGAGACAAAAGTATTTACACATTTAAAAAAGCAACAAATAGAAAATTCAGTGGCCCATAATTTCACATAAGTGGTAGTTCAAAAGGATTGCAAATGCAGCGCCTGACATTGAAATTCACGCGGGGGCAAATTTCAGATAACGCTGAAAAACACAAGGCATTAATTGAGAATACACTGATGTTTTCATCCATTTAAGACAAATATACACGTGTTGCGGTATCAGTGTAGCGAATCAGCTTTATAGATAAACAAAATACCGTAACATTATAATTCCAAGAGGCATACACGACGATGGAGAGGTGCTTCGCTTTCCTTTATGTATAGTAGTAATGTTCGTTTATAGGCAAAATTAGACATTTTACATTTTTATATAAAGTAATTGTTAAAAATTGACGACCTGATTTTTGAAAATAGAAATTTCACGTAGGTGGGCTACTTCAAATCGTGACCCCATCTTGTAAAAATTGGGCGCCCCTTTTCTTTGTCTTTTTGTTTTCATCCGTACCCACTTTTTAAAAAACTTCAGCTTCCCTTTATAATTGAGAAACTTCAGCGACAAAGCGGCTACAAGTTAAAAAAGGGCGCCCAAATAGGGCGCCTCGTGCAATTTTTACTACGAAGTGTTAATTCATACGACGGCAACGTGGGGTAATTTCATGGTCCCGATTTTTCTCCAAAGAATAGCGTAATGGCACCTAATTTTTAAGACTAGATGAGCCTAACAATACACGGAAATAAAGGAAATAAGGACTAAAATCTCAACATCAATATTTATATATATATACACACACACACATATATAAAACTAAAAACCGTCGATCGGCATTCACAAGTAAATCTGCAACTCGGTATCCCAAGTCGCCTCGTCGACTGGCTGACCCTTCCACTGAACCTTCACTGAAACAATGTTCTTCGACCTCAACTTTCAAACCTGCTTGTCCAAAATGGCCACTAGCTCCTCGAAATAAGACAAATCCTTGTCCAACTGGACTGACATGAAATCTAGCATATGAGACGGATCGCCGTGATACTTCTGGAGCATAGAAACATGAAAAACTGGATGAACTCCTGATAGACTGAGAGGCAAGGCAAGCTCCTAAGCAGCCTCCCTAACTCGCCACGACACCTCGAATGGGCCAATAAACCTTGGGCTCCGCTTGCCCTTCTTCCCGTACCTCATAACACCCTTCATGGGAGAAACCCGGAGCAAGACTCTCTTCCCAACCATGAATGCAACATCGCCAACCTTCCAATCCGCATAACTCTTCAGTCTGCACTGGGCTGTACGAAATCGATCCCGAATCAATTTAACTTTTTCCAAGTTATCCTGAACCAACTTTGTACCAAATAGCCTAGCCTCGCCGGCTCGAACCAACCCACTGGGGACCGACACCATCTATCATACAAGGCCTCATACGGTGCCATCTGAATGCTCGAATAATAACTATTGTTGTAGGCAAGCTCCGCAAGTGGCAAGAACTTTATCCCAAGAACCCTTAAACTCCATTACACATACACAGAGAATATCCTCCAATATATGAATAGTGTTATTAGACTGCTCGTCTGTATTAGGGTGAAATGATGTGCTCAACTAAGACGAGTACCTAATCCATGCTCTACGGCACTCCAAAATCGCGATGTAAACTACGTACCCCGGTCAGAGATGATGGATACTGGCACACCATGAAGCCTGACAATCTCGCGGATATAAACTCGAGCCAGCTGCTCAAAAGAATAAGTAGTCACCACTCGAATAAAATGAATTGACTTGGTCAACCTATCCACAATCACCCAACCTACATCGAACTTTCTCTGAGTCCGTGGGAGCCCAACAACAAAAGCTATTGTGATCCGCTCCCACTTCCACTCCGCAATCTCTAGATTTCTGAAGCAATCCACCTGGCCACTGATGCTCATACTTCACCGTTTAGGCACCAAGCTACATACTTCACTATGTCTTTCTTCATTCTCTTCCACCAATAATGCAGCCTCAAGTCCTGATACATCTTTGCGACACCTGGATGAACGGAGTACCGCGAACTGTGAGCCTCTTGGAAAATCAACTCACGCAACCTATCTACATTAGGCACACATAGCCTGCCCTGTATTCTCAATGCACCATCATCTCCAATAGTGACCTCCTTAGCATCACCGTGTTGAACTGTGTCCATAAGGACGAGCATATGTGGGTCATCATATTTACACTCCCTGATAAGATTATAAAGAGAGGACTGAGAAACCACACAAGCCAAAACTCGTCTCGGCTCAGAAACATTCAATCTAATAAAGTGGTTGGCCAATGGACTCTCTGCTGCTGGTAGATATGCTAGATTGCCTAAACTCTCTGCCCTACGACTCAGAGTATCAGCCACCATATTGGCTTTCCCGGGATGGTACAAAATGGTTATATCATAATCCTTAAGCAGCTCCAACCACCTCCGCTGATGCAAGTTGAGATCCTTCTGTTTGAACAGATGATGCAAGCTCCGGTGATCGGTGTAGATCTCACAAGGGACACCATACAAATAGTGCCGCCAAATCTTGAAGGCATGAACAATACCTACTAACTCAAGGTCGTGGACAGTATAGTACTCATGCACCTTCAGCTGTCTAGACGCGTAGGAAACCACCCTACCGTCCTGCATCAACATCGCGTAGAGACCAATACGTGACGCATTATAATACACAGTATAAGACTCCAAACCTGTAGGTAATACCAAAACTGGGACTGTAGTCAAAGAAGTCTTGAGATTTTGAAAGCTCTACTCACACTCCTCTGTCCACATGAACGGAGCACCCCTCTGGGTTAGCCGGGCCATAAGTGCTGCAACAGATGAGAAACCCTCTACAAATCGACGGTAATACCCCGCTAAACCAAGAAAACTCTGAATCTCAGTAGCTGAGGATGGTCTGGGCCAACTTTTCACTACCTTAATCTTCTTCAGATCTACCTTGATCCCATAACTTCATACTACGTGACCCAAAAATGCCATTGAATCTAACCAGAACTCACACTTTGAAAAATTTGCATATTAACTTCTTTTCTCTCAAGGTATGAAACACAGTCCTCAGGTGCTGCTTGTGGTCCTCATGACTCTAGGAGTACACCAGAATGTCATCAATAAACACAATGACGAATGAGTCAAAGTAGGGCTGGAATACACTGTGCATCAAGTGCATAAATTCTGCTGAGGTGTTGGTCATCCCAAATGACATCACAAGGAACTCGTAGTGACCGTACCGAATCCTGAAGGCAGTCTTCAGGATATCTAGTAACTGATGATAGCTCGAACACGAGGCAATCTTGGAAAACACTCTACCACCCTGTAGCTGATCAAATAGGTCATTAATACATGGCAATGGATACATGTTCTTTACTGTAACTTTGTTCAACTAGCGATAAACAATACACATGCGCATAGATCCATCCTTCTTCTTCACAAACAAGACTAGAGCACCCCAAGGCGACACACTGGGCCACATGAAGCCCTTATCAAGCAACTCTTATAACTGCTCCTTTAATTTCTTCAACTTAGGCGGAAACATACGATATGGAGGAATAGAGATGGGCTGAGTGCCCGGTAACAAATCAATACCAAAGTTGATATCCCTATAGGGCGGCATGCCGGAAGATATGCCAGAAATATATCTGGAAAATACCTTACTACCGGAACTAACTTAACGGTAGGAGTATTAACACTGACATCTCTCACATAAGGTAGATACGCATCACACCCCTTCTCAACCATCCGTTGAGTCCTTAAAAATAAAATAACTCTACTAGGAACATAATCTAAGTTACCTCTCCACTATAACTGTGGTAATCTTGGCATAACCAGCGTCACAATCTTGGCGTGACAATCAAGAATAGCATAATGGGGTGACAACCAGTCCATGCCCAAAATAATATCAAAGTCAACCATACTGAGCAATAACAAAATCGGCCCTGGTCTCAAAACCACTAAGAACAACCAAACACGACCGTCACACGACTAAAAATAATAGAATCTCCCATAGTTGTAGATATATAACAGGAAAACTCAAAGAATCATGGGATACACCCAAATATGGAGAAAAATAAGATAAAACATAGGAATAAGTGGAGCGTGGATCAAATAATATTGACGCTTCTCTAAGACAGACCAGAACAATACCTGTAATGATAGAGTCAGATGTAACTGCCTCCGTTTGAGCAGGAAGAGCATAATATCTGGCCTAGCCTCCCCCTAGGGCGACCTCTACCTGCCTGACCTCTACCTCGAGCTGGCTGAGCAGGTGAAGTGGTAGCTGGTGCTTTAACCATAGCCTGAGGACCTGGTGGGGGCATGCGGTGCTTGAGTAGTCTATGGAGGTGCGCCCCTACTAAGTCTGGGGAAATCCGTCACCATATGGCGAGTATCACCACACTTAAAACAAACTCTCGAAAGACGTGGTTGTTATGGCTGGCTCAGTCCAGATTGGCTAAATTGACCGCTGAAAGCACTCCGTGTAGGAGGTGCACTAGACAATAGCAGTGCATAATAGGGAGCCTGGGGCCTAGGAGTGGCCAGAATACCATTGGTGACTGGAAGTGCTAAATGAACAAGGCGCAACTCACATAACCCCTATCCCGTCGAGCTGTAGCTGAGGCACAAATACCGCTATATATGCAAAACTCTCGAGACCTCTTGGCCTCTCTCCCCTCTCTCTCCCGAGTCAGTATACCATCCAATCTCCTAGAAATCCCCACATCGTACATGTATGTGATGTCCATCTCCAACTCTCGGGCCATGCTAAATCTGATGCTGGGGTTGAGCCCCTCGATAAATTGACAGAACCGCTCTCGAACAGTAGAAACCAAGGCTGGTGCATGCCTAGACAAATCCCTAAACCCGACCGCATACTCCGACACGGTCATAGAACCCTGGCACAACTGCTCAAACTCTGCTCGCCATGCATCTCTAAAACTCTAGGGAACATACTCCCTCAAGAACATATTTGTGAACTGAGTCCACGTGAGTGAATCTGCCTCGGCTGGACTACCCAACTAATATGCACGCCACCACTGATAAGCCGCTCCCCTAAGCTGGAACGTACTGAAAGAAACCCCACAACACCCATAGTACGGAGGATAGAGTGGCACTCCTCAAGAAAATTCTGAGCATCCTCTGACGCCAATCCACTAAAAGTAGGAGAGTGGTACTTCTTGTACCTCTCGAGCCTAAACTACCCCTTCTAAGAAACTGCTGCCCTAGCTTCGGGCCGAACTAGGGTTACCGACTGCATTGGTATCCTCTCGAACATGGTTGACCTGAACCTGATGCTCTAGGGTGCGGGAGGCAGGGGTTTGTGCTCCTCCCCCGGCCTGAGATGTGGCAGGAGCAAGTGGGATCAACCATGCTTGAGCTAAAGTGCCTAACATGCTTAGAAACTAGGCGAAGGTCTCCACAAGAGCTAGTGTAGTAACAGGCGTCTCGGGTGCCTGCGCTCCAACTAGAGCTACTGGCTGCTCTTCTGTAGCAGCTCGTGCATGTGCTCTAGATGCACCACGTGGATGTTTTCGGCCTCTACCCAGGCCCCGACCTCTTGTGGCTCTAGTATGGGCGCGACTGGCTGGTCATCTGATTCGGTTGTACGTGTTCTCACCATCTGTGAGAGAATAGAAAGACAAAAGTTTAGAATCTTGAAGTCAACAATTTCTCAAGACAAGGAATCAAAGAATCATAACTTTTTCCTAACAGTTCCATAGCCTCCCGAAGATAAGTACAGACGTCTCCGTACCGATCTGCGAGACTCTACTAAACCTGCTTGTGACTCATAACACCTATGAACCTAGAGCTCTAATACTAACTTGTCACGACAAATAAAGGAAATAAGGACTAAAATCAAAGATTCTAAACTTTTGTCTTTCTATATATATATATATATATAACAACTCGGCATGTACAAGTAAATCTGCAACTCAGAGTAAGAACAACTCCCAAAACCTGATAGTTATAAGCCACAAGCTCTAAGGAAATAGTAAATATCTCTATATATCAGAGTCTAAAGAGAATAAGTAAAACAACATAATAAGGATAAATGGGGGACTCCGAGGTCTGCAGACGCTGGCAAATATACCTTGAAGTCTCCAAGCAGCAGCCAAATGCTATACTATTGAGGCTGATAAGACACCAAAACATGTGCAGAAGCATAGAACAAGTAAACCACAACGGTACCTAGTAAGTGTCAAGCCTAACCTCGGTAGAGTAGTGACGAGGTCAGGGTCCTAATGGAGTATAAGAAAATAAGGCAGAAAGTAAAATAATAAAAATAAATGGCAGGTTAATGAACAATAAGAATGTACGGAAAAATAACAGCACGAAAAAACAAGAAGACAATTACAACACTTAAGGGAAAAAACCTTTTACAGGTTAAGGAACAACAACAACAACATACAACATAGAAAATTGAGGAAACACAGTAACCGCACGGCAGAAACCTCGTGCCACAATAAACAGTCCGCATGGAAGAAACCTCGTGCAAATAACACTATGCACGGAAGAAACTCGTGACAATAACACTCCACATAAAATAAACCTCGTGCCAATAACACTCCACACTAAAGAAATCTTGTGCCAATAACACTCCGTACGGAAGAAATTTCATGGCAATAACACTCCGCATGGAAGAAACCTCGTGCCAATAACACTCAACATGGAAGAAATCGTGCCAATAACACCCCGCACGGAAGAAACCTCGTGCCAATAACACTCCGCACAGAAGAAACCTCGTGCCACAACCAAATAGTCATCTTAACAAGAATCACGAAAGTCAACACGTAGTAAATAAAATAATGATATTACAAGCAAGGAATCCTATAGTTAAAGAACGAATACGGAAAATCAAGGAAGTCGGTAATTCAAATATGAATGTTATACAAATTTGCAACTAAGTAATGAGCCATGTAGATATATGAAATTAGGCTAAACATGATGACTACATGTGTGAGAATAACTCAATTAAGGCATAAAAGGGAAACTACTTAGCAAAGACCGGAATTTTAATATTTAGCCTGTGTATGCACTCGTCACCTCGCGTACAAAGCACTCACATATCACAAATAGCTATAACAATACCAAATCCTAAAAGGATTCCCCCCACACAAGGTTAGACAAGTCACTTACCTCAAACCTCGTTTAATAAATCAATAAGAATGCCTTTCCCTCGACTTTCCGACTCCGAACGACCCAAATCTAGACAAAAGAAATTACACACTATAAATATAACTATAAGAAACTAATCTAAATAATAAAATTATAAATTTAGCAAAGAACTAGAAAATCGCTCCAAAAAGTCGACCCGGACCCACATCTCGGAATTAGGTAAAAGTCACAAAATCCGAACACCCGTTCAATCATGAGTCCACCCATACCAAAATTACTTAAAATCCAAACCAAAACCTCGATTAAAACCTCAAGATTTGGTCTAAGAATCTTATACCTTTTCCCCCCAATTTCACATCACAAATCCTTAATTAAATGAAGAAACTAATGATAGATTAGTGGAATATAATAAAAAATGAGTCAAGAATCCTTACCCAAATATTTTCTCTGAAAATCTCCAAAAGTTTTGTGTCACGACCCCAGTTCGCCCTCCGTGAACATGTCGTGATTGCACCTAGTCCCTACGACTAGGTAAGCCTAACAATACGGAAGATAAACCATAAGTTGCGGAAGAATAATTAAAACTGATTTAGTAAAATAAATATGTATTTAAGATGTCGCTCGGCACATACAATAACTACTCTCGAAGCTAACAAAAAAAATTCCCAAAACCCGGAATCTCACAAATCACAAGCTAAGGGATACATAAGAGGCTCTGACTCAAGAATATCTATACAAAAGGAAAATACTGATGGAACTATACTTATTACAGAAGATAGAAAGTGACTCTTCAGTTTGCGGACGTAGCAGATATACCTCGAAGTCTTTATAGAACGCCTCATTCCCAGGCTGACAGAACTGAACGGGAGTACCTGTATCTGCACAACAAAAATGTGCATAAGAGTAGCATGAGCACACCACGGTGGTGCCCAGTAAGTATCAAAACTAACCTCGGTAGAGTAGTGACGAGGAACAGTCAAGGCACCTACCGGTCAAATAAACAGTGTAATCATAGGAATAATGGAACTGATATATATATATATATATGTAAAGTCTGCATAAATGATAAAATGCTACAATTTCCAATAAGGAAAAGAGGACAACAAGTAACAACGAGAATATAATAAATGATGATACAAAATGACGACAGAATCACAATCCAAATCCTAAGGTCGCAACATAACAAGGGAAAAAAAATAAGTCAATAACTCATATCCTACAATGATGTTCACAAAAGGGCTTGATCAACTTCTTCCCACAATTCTACCAAATATTTCTAACAAACCACAACTCACGAGAAACCCAGCATCTGAAATCTAACACTTGTCATCCTGTGCCCCATCAATCTCACGGTCATGCTGACAACTAACTGGCTAACTAGGACCACTCTCACATATATAATGGACGAACGAGGACGTATCTCCACCCTTAACAAAATCGGAAGGAATTCACCTCTAATGGGGTGTCCAATTACGTATATGCTTGTACAAGTGTTTTTGACAAGAATTTTCCCAACTAGTAAACATGAAAAAGGAGAACGGACTGGAGGTACGAATATTTCCTCACAACTTCCAAGCGATAAAGCTCATACAAGTAAACAACCCACAAATCACAATATTAAACAAATAGGAATGCCTCCACAGGCCGTCACAATTCTTTACAATCAACCCCTGACATAGCCCACCTTATTATTCCATGTGTGCAAATAATAAGATAATAGGCACCGCCTTATTTCTCCACACGTGCATCACAGTGTTCCCACCTTATTCCGCCACATGCGCAACCTACATATAAGCATATAACATATCCCACCTTATTACGCCGTATGTGCAAAATATTAATAACAACAACAGCACGGCAAAGACCTCGTGCTACCCTTCAATAACAATTGCACGACAGAAACCTCGTGCATCACAGTATCAACAACCGCATGGCAGAAACCTCATGCATCACAATCTCAAGTACAACACAACAAATGATAATGTGACTATAGAAGGACAACTATCTACGGTTAAACAGGTAAAAGTCAATTATGCAACAAAAAAAACCAAAAAGGGCAAATAAATTTCTAGTAAGACATGTAGAGGTGAAACTAATAACAGGGAACTCAATCGTATCAAGAACAACTTCATATTCGGTGATTACAAGGATCGAAGAGCCTAAAAAGGGAAATTATTCACAAATAAATCCGAGCATGCACTCGTCACCCCGCGTACAAGGAATACAATCAACAAAGAAGACTCAAGTCCTAAGGAGAGGTCCCCCCCTCCCCCACAAGGTTAGGCAAGATACTTATCTCGAACAAGTGCAAGTCAACCTGAAATCACGCTTTTGCCACGAGTATCCGTCCCAAAGGGACCAAATCTATTCAATGAAATTGCGTATTGTAAATAATACTTCAAGTAATCGATTCTACAATTAAATTCTAAGCTAATACGCGAAATTATGTAAAATGACCAAAATGCCCCTCGAGCCCACGTCTCGGAATCAGGAAAATTTTATATTTCCAGAAACCTCACACTCTCACGAGTCCAACCATACCAAAATTATTCAAATCCCATAACATTTCGACCCTCAAATCCGTGATTCTATCCAAGAGGATTTTCTAAACTTTTCCAACAAAATTCATGGATTAAATGCTAAAACTAATAATAGATTCGAGTAATCTATCCAAAATTAAGTTAAGAACACTTACCTTATTCAAATTTGTGAAAACCCCTCTGAAAATCGCCCAAACCGAGCTCCCCCAACTCTATTTTTGTCAAAAATGGCCAAAAGCCCTGTTTTATAGCATTTTTACTATTCGGGCGCCATAGGTGGCGCTGGGCGCTGCCTGTGGCTCTGATTCCAGTAGCCAAAAATAATCCCGGCGCCATGGATGGCGCCCCGCGCTACCCTGGGCGCTGGCGATGGGAAATTATTTTTTTTCCTGACACGAAAATGGGCATAACTCTCTCATATGATGTCCGAACTAGACGATTCTTTTTGCTATGGCTCCAAAATTTCGATACGGATCTAATGCTTCATTCAAAACTGAATTTGGAGCTCATTTGTTTAATATGATATCAATTATTCTTGAAGAAACGACATCGAAATATTTTGAAATGCCCAAGTTAAACTCCATCAACCATCCAAATTTATTCGACTGGTACCAATCCTTAAACCACCTAAAACAACGCCGGAAATTCGATTTAATCAAGGATTTAAGCCTAAGAACTTCGAATTTTATCAAAATACGTTTTCAATAAAAAAAAACCTAACCAAAACAAGTCCAATGACCTGAAATTTTGTACACACTTCCCAATTGACATGACGGAGCTACTGCAACTTCCAGAATTCCATTCCGACCCTCGGATCAAAATCTCACTATCGAACCGGAAACTTCAAAAATTCAAACTTCGGCAATTCAAGCCTAATTTAGCTACGTACCTCCAAAATACATTCCGAACACGCTTCTAACCCTGAAATCACCTAACGGAGCTAACAGAACCATCAGATTTCAATTCCGAGGTCGTCTTCACACTGTTCCAACTACGGACAACTTTCCAGCACTTAGGCTCTCATTTAGGGATTAACTGTCCCAAAACTCTCTGAAACTCAACACCGAACGTCCTGGCGAACCAAACTAGCAGAAATGAACTTAGGGGAAACAGTTAATACAGAATCGGGATGTTAATTCTTAAGATGACCGGCCGGGTCGTCACATTTTGCCTCAATCTGAACTCTCAAAGTCCCAAAATAAAAATGAGAGAAAAACCCTCGATTTTGAAATTTAATCTGCTGCCTAGGTATTTCTTCTTCCCGAACACGGAAATAGCCTCGTGTTCGTGAAGTACAAAATTTTTCTGCCCAGAAAACCTCTTAAGTGAACGCGAGGTCCAACTCGCGAACGCAATGAATACTGCCCTCAGGCATTCGCAAACGCAGAGCCTCACTCGCGAATGTGTAGGCTTAAGACCTGATGCCCCACTAAACGTTCCTCTACGAGAACGCGTCGACCCATCTCGCGAACGCATAGACCTATGACTCCAAAGCTTCACGAACACGGGACCTACATCGTGAAGGCGAAAAATATTCCTCACCTGCCTCCCAGTACCCTTTCGCTCTCGCGAGACCGCTCTCACGAGACTGCTCTCGCGAACGCACCGAAGGAAACCAAACATCAGAAGCATCAGTGGTTTTAGCAATTCATCAAGTCTCGAAATGTTCCGAATACGATCCCAATCACCCTCGAGGTCCTCGGGACCTCAATCAAATATACCAAGAAGTCCTAAAACCCAATACGAACTTAGTTGAGCCCTCAAATCATATCGAACAATGCTAAAATCACGAATCTCACCCCAATTCAAGCTTAATGAACTTTTGAACTTCTAACTTCTACATTCTATGCTGAAACCTATCAAATCATGTTCGATTGTCCTCAAATTTTGCACACAATTCAAATTTGACATTACAAACCTACTCTAACTTTCGGAATGAGAATTCTACCTCGATATCAAAAAGTTCACACCCGATCAAACATCCCAAAAATTCCACCAATTTTCAGCTTTCGCCAATTAACGCCGAAATGACTTACAGACCTCCAAATCAACCTCCGAACACGTTCCTAAGATCAAAATCACCATACAGAACTATTGAAATTGACGAAACTTCATTCCAGGGTCGTCTTCATACAGCTCAAACTACGGTCAACTCTTACAACTTAAATTTCAGGGACTATGTGTCCCATTCCACTCCGGAACTCACCCGAACCCGACACCAACCATCCCGGCAAGTCAAATAACCACAGAATGAAACAGAGAGATCAATAAATAGGGGATCAGGGCTAATACTCTCAAAACGACCAGTCGTATCGTTACAAATAATATTTCGTAATGGATTATAGATCGGGTTGAATGGGTATATGAGATATATATGAATTAAATGAGTTTTATTTTAGAGTGAGATATGACATGACATATCAAATGAGTGTTTTTAATGTTTTGATTAAAAAGCAATAGTTAGGTGACTTTATTGACTCAAAAAATGATTTTGGTAGATTATTTTAATAGTTAAGTAACATTTCAAGAAATTAACTCGAAGGGTTAAGGGAGTCATCTTAGTTTTCCTAAAAAAGAAACTAGCAAAAAAAATAGGATGTCCAAACAAGAACATAAATAAAGTGTGAGACATAAGATACTGGTAACTTAAATTTTGATGACGGAGTTACGAATATTTATATTGGTTAAAGATGGTAAATATCTAGTAAAACAGTCAAAGTACGCACAAACTGACCTAAAACCACTATTAAAAATAAAAGAAGAGTACAAAATTAACGTGAAATAGGGTCACTATAGTGTACACTTTTGTATGCACTATTAAGCCAAATCACAACGGGGTCACCAGCATTTAATAAGTTCTGAATTGACTCATTAAATTCCTAACTAAATATGACTATGTAATTAACTTCCTTAAAACTTAGCATTTATCAGCTCTATTCTTTGCACTTAATGTTAATTCATTGAAGCTTTTGACGGCCTTGAATACACATCTTACACTTACTATCACTTTTACCTAAAACCAAATCACTTTTTATAAACTCAAAAAAGCATAAATTATTTTTTAAATCTGTTTCAAGATAGCATATAGTCAATAACTCAAGAAAAAAAGTTTAATCAAATAGCCATTATAATTGCAATTAAATGGTTTCAAGTTTAAATGGCAAACATATATAAAGGATCAAAGGGAGTGGAAAATATTCACCTTTTGTGCGTCAATACGTAGTATGGCACATATATGTTGGACTGATAAAAGAAGAATCTAGAAACCATATAGTTAAGGAATCCTCTTCTATTTTTTGAGATTAAATATGAATCCTATCCTCATTGTTTGAGATTAATCTATAATTTAATTAAATGAGTCTATTACTATTTTTTGCATATATAACGAGAGAAAATATTACCATAGCCTTAATGTCATATTCAGTAAAAAATTAATAATATGTGTATAGGAATTAGGATGTACTTAATGTGTCCGAACATGCCTTACGGATAAATTAAAAATAATACCTTGAGATGGTGTAAAGCTAAACATATTGGTTATCCTCTACGAACTGTGTTAATTATAAGAGAAGCGAATCCTTCTATCCACTAAATTTTTGAGTGTACGGGTTTATTATAACATGAAACAACTTGCTTTGTGCTTCTAGTTTGTTGATACGTTCGACCATAATTCTACCAAAAAAAACTTCTAAAATATGTAGACAATAATCAATTGTATTTATTTTTGAGATTCAGATCAAAAGTTAAGGGATACAACTAAAAAGTAAAAACATTAGACCAAAAAGACATATTTTAATACTCAAAGGAATCTATATTTAGATCTTTCCAAATCACAGTTACATTTAATAATGTTATTTCATTTTTCCTGAAACCTTTCTTAGTCAATAAGATAAAGCGCCGAATAGATTGTTCCTTTCAATACATTCGCTCACCTGTCAGTCAACTTGAAAGTAGAAAATAATTATCTCCTAAAAAACAAAATAGCAAAATAATATAATTACAAAAAGAAAAATGAATAGCATGTTTGGCCGAACTTATTTTTGGCCGAAAGTGTTTTTTTTTTTGCCAAAAATATTTTTTGCCAAAAATTGAGATGTTTGGCCAAACTTCTGGAAAAAAAAAGGTGCTTTTGAGGAGAAGCAGAAAAAAGTAGCTTATCTCCAAAAACACTTTTTTGAGAAATACTTTTGAGAAAAGTATACTTAGAAATATTTTTTTAAAGTTTGATCAAACACTAATTGCTGCTCAGAAGTGCTTTTCAAACTAATTAGCCAAACACGAACTATTTCTTGTTAGTGTCACTGTGTTAAAAATAAACTGTTAGAAAATAAAGAAAGGTAGAAGAATGAGAAATTTCCGAGTCCACAATTTGCTTGTGTGTCCTTAAGGAATTTTAACCCCCTCACACGTTGCCAAGGTAAT
>MU684603.1:53518-82156 GCA_026770625.1 Nicotiana glauca
TCGCGGTGGAACCGCGGCCAGAGAGCCTTTCTGAACCTCACTGCCGCGGTTCTACCGCGATCGCGGCAGAAACGCGGCCAGCGAGGTTCTCTGAAATTTTCAGCAGAGTTCTGGCGTACTTTCAGCAGTGATTTGGTATTTAATTAATTATTGAATAATTAAATAATTTTTGTCCAACAAATCCAAATCCGAATCCGAATTCGATTAATTATTGAATAATTAAATAATTTTTGTCCAACAAATCCAAAGCCGAAGCCGAAGCCGAAGCCGAAGACGAGGCCGAGCCGAGCCGAGCGAGCGAGCGACGACGTCGCGAGGGTTCATTCTCTTCAACTCCTTTTAAGAGTTTTAAGAAGTGATTCTATATATAAGCACACAAATGTGGTTATCCCTCACCAATGAGGGACAAAGTGCAAGACAAAATTCACTTCTTCAAATTTTCATTTTCCCTCCATTTTATTTCCCTCCATTTCCAATTCACACTTCTTCTACTTTAAAGCCAAATGGCTTAAAGTCTCCGACATTCTTACTAAAAAATACTTTTCAAAATAAATTAATTTTTGGGCAAACGGGCTAGTAGTAGGACAGAAACTCAGTGCACCCAATTGTAACCAACACCGCTCTCCTCGCGGCAAATACGCGCCGCAAAACGACCGACCGTTTTAGAAGACAAACATGCCCTTGCCACGTCATCCTCACGTTACGTCTCCGTCAACCTCTTTTTCATTTTTATTCTTTTCTTTTCTCCGTCAAACTCTGCCTTTTTTCCTTTCTTTTTTAACAGTTAGTACATAATAAGAAAAAGAGTTTAATTTATGCACCAAAGGTATAAAAATATTTAATTATTTAAATAATAAGTTACTAAAAAGATAATTATAGTATTTTATTTAATATAAATGATTGATAATATAAATTAATAATAAATACCTAATGTAACATGTTAAATTACATAAATACTATATAAGAATTCAAGTTTCAAACGCATGAATAACAAAATTTAGCATAAATTTATTGAGTACTGGACTTTTAGTAACTTACACAGATCTCACCGTTTTTATGTGGAAATTTTAAGGAGAATTTAAACATATATTCTAACTTAAACTTTGTATTAGTGTAATTTAACCTTTATTTATTGTAAAACACTTATTAAATATAATTAGGATGTTGAGGTGAATGTGCCAGCACACTAGGATGGATAAGATTAGGAATGATGATATTCGGAAGAATGTGCACGTGGCTCCCATTGATTACAAGATGCAGGAAGCGAGGTTCAGATGGTTCGGGCATGTACAAAGGAGAAGCCCAGATGCTCCAGTAAGGAGGTGTGAGCGACTGGTTGTGGAAGGCACGAAAAGAGGTAAAAGTATTGGGGAGAGGTGATCGGGCAGGATATGTCGAGACTTCACATTTCCGAGGATATGACACTTGATAAGAAGTTGTGGAGGTCGAGTATTACGGTTGTAGGTTAGGAGGTAGTTGAGTCTTGCATTACTTTGTATCTTTGTAAGCCTAGTTCGATAGGATTTTTTCTAAGAGAGCTAGGGGCATCGTCGTGTCTTACTATTTTCTTTTTCGATGTTGGATCCATTTACTAGCCATCGTTTTTGCTTTGCATTTTTCTTCTGCATTTTATGTTTCTAATTTTCCTATGATCTCCATGATATATTTAATATCCTCTCCTTTTATCTTCTTTTTATTATCTTGAGCCGACGGTCTTTCGGAAATAGCCACTCTGTCCCTTCGGGGTAGGGGTAAGGTCTTCGTACACACTACCATCCCAGACTCCACTTGTGGAATTTTATCGGGTTGTTATTGTTATTAAATTTAATTACCAATAATTATATTCTTAACTAATCGGATTGTGTAAATTTTAGCTTCCATGAATAAACTTATAACTCTTTTGGAAATTCTTTCTCTCATAATATTTTCTTATTTCCATTTTCTCACTTTAACATTTTTTTTAATCTATGCTAGAGAGTGAGAAAGAGGGGTTTTCCTTCTAACTTGCTGTCACTTTCACACCTCAGTCCAAAGTGCATTACAATCTGTCATATACATGCACATAAAGTGAAAAAGTTCAATTCTTTTGCTTATTTATTTATTTTCTTCTGTCTTTTTCTTTGCCTTTTTAGTCATTTTTTTATACTTTGCTCCATTTTCAGTTCCTGGTTATTTATGGCAACTTAACTTTGCTTATTACACTAAAAATCTCGATTTCTTAGGAAAGATCGGAAAATTGGGACAATTGAGAAATTGGGTGTGAATTAAAAAGAGAATCTTTAGAACTGTGATTTGCTCAATTCTCATTAAAGAACTGGGCTTTCTTTGCTCTTTGTAAGTTCTGCTTACTATTTTTATTGATTTTTTCTGTTAACCATTTTATTATCTCTCATTGTTTATGTATTTTTGTGTGATATTTTCATGGTTTATTTAGTGGAAAATCCCTAATCACAATGTTAAAAGTGTTTATTGTTTGTGAGAACTGAAAAAAGATTGTATTCTTATTTGTTTTTTTTACTTGTTTTATTGCAACAATGCTTTTAACTGTCTTTTGTTTGTGAGAATAATAAAAAGATTGTATTTTTATCTGTTTTGTGATTGTTGTGTTTGAGTTTTTGTGATAAATTGAATACCCCTTGATTTGGAATTAGGTAGGAGATAGTGTGAAGAACAGATTACTTTACAATGTATACTCAGAGGATGCAATCTGATTCTATTCTTGGCCGAAAAAATGATGGATTGGGCTTTGGAATACTATGTGGTTCTAAGTTTCAAGCTGGGCTTTTTCCATCTGGTAATGAAAATGGGTGGGGGTCTGATATGGATACTGGTTCTGATTCGGACGATGAGGTTAATGGTGGACATTACTCAGTTGAAACTTCACCTCAAGATGATAAGTTTCACAATGTTGGTATTCTAAAGAACAACAATTTTGAGAGTGTGCCGCCTGGTTATGGAGTTAAAAAACCATCAAATTCTGTTACAAGTTCTAAAACTACAGCTTCGGTGTCATTTTCGAGACAGGTGTGCAGTTTTACTTTTGCTTCTTGGTAAACAATGTAGGACTAGTGAGTGGAAGCTTGGGATAGTTCTATACTTGTTGACTGATATAAAGAAATGAAGCCACTTTGAAATCTTCTAGGAGATTACTTTAATGCTCAACCTGATATCCTTGTGAATGAATAAGGCTTAATTTGAGGTAAAATTTATGTTTGGCCTGTTTATGCTTCTCCTTCTCGTGAGATACAACAGTTATAGTCTCTTATGAGGACCCATTGCATTACGGGCAGAGCCAGAGTGCCAACTACCAGTTCAGCTGAACCTATTTATCTTAAAAAATTCATTGAACATATGCAATCTATTAATTTAGAATCCAGTAACTTAAAAGGATTAGAGTCCTGAACCGATAAGCTTGAAATCCTGGCTCCGCCTTTGCATTGGATGGCTATTAATGAGACTCTAAAGTTACCAGGAAAGTGGAGATACCATCTAACAAGATTGTTATGGGAGTGCTAATCAGAGGAATCCCAATTTTTTTTAAAACTTATTTCTCTTCATGAGTAGGCTGCTGATTGTCACTACTTATGATACCAAGTATTTTAGGTTTCTATTTGGCATAAGTTTCCAAGAAGGTGGACTGAAAGTTTAAGCCTTTAAAACCATTTGCGAGAAGGTGGACCAGAAGTATAAATCTCTGATTGGTTTGTTCTTTTGGGTATAAACTATGATCATATGTGCCTCCATAACATGTAACTACATGTCTGTATAACTGTTTCAACGAGGATCAAGTGCTCTGTTCTTTTGTAGTAACCTTTCTATGCAAATATGTTACGCTTATTCTGTTTACTGATTCTGTTCTGTTATGAAGCAGAGCCCGAAGTTGTCCAATGGTGATATTCCCAGTGCACCCCCTTTAGGTGGTTCATTACAACAACGGGATCAAATTTTTGAGCAACGTAAAACTTTTGTGGCAGATGATATCTCCTTCCCAGAAATATCAGGTTGTTTTGTAGCAATGGATGAAGCTAAAGCATATAATACTGCATCCGTAGGTGCTGCAAAAGAAGGACAGTCTGATCCGTCCGGAAGGTTTGAATAATGACATGTTTTCTTTTTCTGAATAATCGTCGAGGATTTTGAAGACATAAAGTGAAAACCTTGTTGTCATTCTCAGGGCTGGTGGTGTACCTTCTAATTCTTCATCTGCCGTCTTTCCAACATATCATGCAAGGTATTTCACTCAGAGTGGTCTAAAAATTTTCTATCATAAAGTTTCTGTTAGGAGTATTTGATGTATTCATCATCTTCTTTTGTAATTTGAGTTGGGTACAGTGTACGAGGTAGTTGGCAAGCTTTCGTTGCTTATGAGGCATGTGTTCGACTATGTCTTCACTCATGGGCGAAGGGTTGCCACGAAGCTCCAGCTTTCTTGGAAAATGAATGTGCCTTGTTGCGAGATGGTTTTGGGTGCGTTTCGTTTCAACGCTTTTGCTCTATTTCTGTTTCCATGCTCTATACATTTTAACTCGTGCCAAAATATGGGAGAAGCTATTTTCTTGTTTGGAGTCTCAAATAGTCTTGTCTTTTACAGAAAATTAATATGCTGCCACAGGTTATCTTTATAGAGTGTGATCACATTAGGATGATTCAGAAGCTGAGACTTATCTGATACCATTCAATTGTCAACTTATAACAGAAAGTTTGAGTTGCGCTTTTATTTTAATGATGATTTGGTCGTTGGTGCTTCATACCAAGTCTATACAGTGTACACTGTTTGATTTGTAATGTTTTTGCATATTGTGATAGCATGTCTGTTCATCCCGTGC
Source organism: Nicotiana glauca (assembly GCA_026770625.1). Classification (NCBI taxonomy): domain Eukaryota; kingdom Viridiplantae; phylum Streptophyta; class Magnoliopsida; order Solanales; family Solanaceae; genus Nicotiana; species Nicotiana glauca. The sequence continues at coordinate 58,345 of MU684603.1, forward strand.
ATTTTATTTATTTGTAATTCTTAACCTTATGTTGCAAATATTTCAGCGTAAGGCAAGGATTGTTACAATCGGAGGAAGAGCTATTGAAGAAAAAGTCCTTGGAACTTGTTGGTGAGGGAGCCTTGATGAAGCCAAAGAAAACTTTTGGCAAGCTGAAAGTACAAGGTACTTTGGAGGTTTCACGTTAAAGTTTTGATGACTTCTTGCTTAGACCAATCAGTTGTCAACCTGAACTGTATGATTCTCTTGTAGTGCGTAAAGTGAAATTGGCATTGGACCCACCCACGGGCTGCAGCTTTTCCACTCTGAAACCACCGAAGGTAAAACTGGAGGCTATACGTGCTCAGTTGTCCAATGTGAAATCAACTCTCAGTTCTGAGTGGGGAGCCATACGAAAAGTACGTGTTGCTCCAAGGATTCCTCCAAATGGTTCTTTATCACGTCAAAGCTTGGCATACCTTCATGCCGGTACTCGTTATGTAAAAGACATTTCTGAGATTTTGAAACTTGGTGTAACTTCTTTACGAAGCAGTTCAACATCATATGAAGTAGTTCCAGGTATGCAACTCTTAGCTGAGTTCTTGGAGTTATGATTATTAGCAACTTTGCTCCCCTTTTTTCTATTCCATTGTCCTCGGTGACTGTTAAGGTGGAAAGCACTTATTATTGTCCAATTTCTATGGATCTAGTGGCTAGTTGATAGCCAATTTTGCATAGGATTTGGAATTGGAAAATTTGAGGAATAATGTACCATAGTTCTGTTCGCTTCTTTCTTCTTAGGACTTCAGAGGTTTTGATATTTAAAACTCTGTGCCTAAGCTTCAGTAAAATAGAATGATAAGTCTGTTGCTGCAAAGCAGGATGTTGCTTTGTTCTTTCTGCACAATGCCACTGAATTCGATTTTTTGTCTTGATGCAGAGACATACTTTTGTTCGTTGAGATTGAAAAGCCTACCTGAAGAGGACACAGTAAAAATGCAAGCTGGATCCGCTGAAACACATCTATTGTATGTGGACTTGTTTGCCCAAATTTTAATTATTAGTACATGTTTTTCATCTTCTTGGCATTGACGGTTTATATTATTGATAATATGATTCAGCTTACCAGAGGGGCTTGGGGATGACTTAATTGTTGAAGTACATGACTCAAAGGGAAACTACTGTGGTCGTGCAGTAGCTCAGGTTGCTGATATTGCTGATGATCCGGTATACTTTCTGGATCTCATCTGTTATTATTTCTGTTATCAAGGTTTAACTTATTTGGAGGAAAACTTAATTTTGATTGCAAAATTGCAGGGAGACAAACTCCGTTGGTGGTCCATATATCATGAACCAGAGCATGAACTTGTCGGAAGAGTACAACTATACATAAATTATTCTACTAGTCCTGATGAAAATAGCCACACTAAGGTATCAAAAATCCTGCAAAAACCTTATTTTTCTGTATTATTTGGCTGTAAAAAGACTTCCAGAAGCTAAATATTTGTACTAGTCCACCTACGTTTTTCTGAATTAACAAACACAAAATTTCACTTACGGAAGCTCAAGTATCATAGCTTTTTCTTGACGATTTGTAGATTCATATCGTATGCCATCGCTAAGTTGCTTTATTTGAATACTTCTATATTACGCATGCTTATATAACCATATATGGTCATTATACACATGTTTATTTATTGAATGTTAAATTAATGTTATTCGGAGTTAGCTTTAGCAAAAGGTTTGTTGTTATGTTCTCCCTGTAAGTAGTGCCAAATTATTGAACATCTGATAATTAGATCATCCCCTGAAGAAAGAGAAGCATATTTGCAGTTTTTGCTATACAACAATAACAACAAACCCAGTATATACCTCTACCTAGTGAAGGTAGAGAGGATGAAAAAAAAAGGTAGAGAGGATGTTTCTAACAGACCCTCGGCGGTTTTTTCTGCTATGATGCTTAATTTTATAACAATGACAATGCAACATATTTTCTTAGTATATTCTGCCATAAACTAAACATGGTATATATATATATATATTTATTCATTGATTTTTCTGTATGTTCACAATTATGTGGTATGATGGATGACCAGAAGTTAGGTTTCTTGACGTTGATTTGTTGCTTATTTTTCTGCTAGGGCGGTCCTGTCGCAGAAACCGTTGCATATGATTGTGTTCTGGAAGCAGCAATGAAGGTTCAACAGTTTCAGCAGAGAAATTTGTTGCTTCATGGTGCTTGGAGATGGTTGGTAACTGAATTTGCATCATACTATGGAGTCTCAGATGCATACACTAGGCTAAGGTATGGTAGATTATCTCGGAAAATCTTTTATACTTGGCATCACTCCGAGATTTGATAAATGAACCACATGGGGAATTCTGCTAAAAATTCCAATTTGTGTGTTAGATATCTTTCTTACGTCATGGATGTTGCGACGCCTACAGCGGACTGTCTGAACTTGGTGTATGATTTGTTACTACCCGTGGTCTCTAAAGGCAGAACTAAGAATACCCTAAGTCATCAAGAGGTAAGATGATTTTGGTTTGAATTGTTCGCTGTTGGACTTTTTTTTCCCTTTAGTTAATTGACTTATTCCATATATTTATTAGCAGGGATGGATAGGTTAGTGGTAAGAGCTAGTGTTGGGCTCCTGGGGAAGGGGGCGTTGGCAGAGTGGGGATTAGTATTACCATATATATAGAAAAAGATTTTTTCCCTAGTCATAATTATTTTTGGAGGCAATTACAGCTTATCTTGAGAAAATGGAAAAGATCATGTTTGGTGACAGTAAAAACCGAATGTAAATGATAAAACATAGTTTGAGTGGTCAGACAGATTGATTTGTTTAATTAAGCTGTAATAGGAGGCTCTGTGATTTCACAAAATATGGGGTAATTTGCAGTAGTTATTTTATGGGTTCGGCTGCTCCAAACATAAGTTTCTGTGATCCTTCTTACGAACTCTTTATCTATTTTAATAGTTAAGGGAGTGAAGCAGTTGCTTAATGAAGCCTATCACATGCTTTTTCGCCTCTTAAATACCTCTCTAACTACCTTTCTGAGAAGAAAAAGGAAAGTGTTAAAAATGTCACTACATTGTATAGGTGGTTCTATTTATTTATCAACATGTTATGCACATGCAAGTTTGTGTTCCAGAATCTAGTGTTATTTTATTACTTCTCAGTTTGTCCAGGATAATGAAATGTATTTGTATTCGCTGCAATACTTCGTTTGACTTTTTATCATGAACCAGAATCGAATTTTAGGAGAAGTTTCCGAAAAGATCGAGCTGATCGTTGCACTAGTTTTTGAGAACTACAAGTCTTTAGATGAATCATTACCATCAGGGATGGCTGATGTGTTCAGACCTTCTACTGGAGTTGCAGCTCCCGCACTGTCTCCTGCTTTGAAGCTGTATAGTCTTCTTAATGATATACTTTCTCCAGAGGCACAGTTGAAGCTATGCAAAAATTTTCAGGTTCTGGAAACTATCTTCCTACTTATTTTCTTTTAAAGGGAACGGAAGATGTGGAACCTTCCTTTTTTTCTGGAGAAGCTTTCTCACTTTTGCGCATCAATTTTTGTGTAGATAGCTGCGAAGAAACGATCCAGAAGACACTTGGCAGAAACAGATGAATTTGTCTCCAACAACAATGATAACATATTGATGGATCCTGTGGCTCGCTTCACCGCTTATCAGAAGATGGTATCACTTTGTTTGAATATCAGACGTGAAGTTCGTACTGACATGGAGATCCATAATCAGAATATACTTCCAAGGTACATTACCCCCTTCCCTCGTTGGGTCAATACTGGTTATTTGAAGTTCAATGGTCATTTTGCCTGTGATACTGATTTTGGTGGATCAATCTATTATTCCTTTTTCTTACTAATTTGGATAATTGAGTCACTGAACCATTTAAATACAACACAGTCTACTTATATAACAACTACAACTACTACTACTACTACTAAGCCTCAACCATAAGCTAGTTGGGGTCGACTATATGAATTCTCACTACCCATGTCGCTCCATTTAAACTCGTTTCACAGTCTATTCATATTGGTTCAGCTTTATTGGTTCTAATCATGATTGAATATGCATATCTTTTGATTTGCATCAATTAACGCCAACTTACTGACTGCTTTACTCCAACTTGCATGCTCAATGCCTTTATTCAAGCATGGTAAGTAATGGTGCGAACCATTTTGTTGCATATATATTGTGGAGCTTTCTTAGGAAATTAGACACTTTGTGCTTTGTGGTCCGTATGAGGAAATAAATTATTGTCTCACTCACATTATTTATGATCTGTTTGTTTGTTCTTATGGATAAAATTTGACCTAGTCTTGTTAGTATAGAATTGTTTAGAAATATTCGTGTATTTTGTTAGTTCTTATGTAAGTCTCTCATAATTTATTTTAAAAAAGAACTATGGATGTTGGTCTACTCTGGACACGAGTAATCACCTCTCTTTGCTGCGAAGAAGATAAAAGAGGAAGAAATTAAATAAAGACAGCGGAAAGATCTTCTGATAGCATGTAAATATGATATTAGGCAATTACTATATGGAATGCCATTACTCATAGCTATTTCTGGGTTAATCTTGTGTAGTTTCCTAGACCTCCCAAATCTTTCTTCAGCTATATACTCCACGGAGCTATGTAGCAGATTGCGTGCATTCCTTGTTGCATGTCCTCCCACTGGTCCCTCGTCTCCTGTAGCTGAACTCATTGTCGCGACAGCTGATCTTCAGAAGGATTTTAGTGCCTGGAACATCAGGTAATGCATGTTCGTTAGTTCAATTTTTACTGCTCGTCCTGTGTGTATGATCTTAACAGAGGTGAAAACATTTTCACAGTCCTGTCAAAGGTGGAGTTGATGCAAAGGAGTTGTTCCATCCATATATTACCCTCTGGATCAAGGAGAAGCGTCTTGCTTTGCTCGAATTCTGTAAACCTGACAAGGTATGTCAATCCGCACATTGTTGTGATTTGTCGACAATATGTTCAAATGACTTAGCTTATGCACATAATATATGTATTGTGACTTTGTATGCGTATAGGACAGAGATGTATACCAGGGATAGTTCGTCTTGTAGCTTTCAATTTCTAGTGGTTTTTGTTCCTACATTTTACAGCTTTGGAATCCGACATTTTGTGCATTGCTTCCTCAAGGAGAAAGCTATCAGTACATTAAGTATCTGACTTCCAAGTCCCAGTGGGTATATCGTACAATCAGTTGATAAACTTCTTCTCAATTCCAAACTAGTTTTTCAGCTGCATGAATCCTGTCTCCATTCTACTTTACACGGGTCCATTTCCTTCCTATACTAAATAATTGTGTTTTGTTGTGATAAGGTTACTAAATAATTTGTATTCTAAGGCAAAATGAGGGCTTACAAAATTCCTCGATTGTACAAGACCTTTTTAAATGTGCTTAATGAGATAGATCTGAACTGCTTTCGTAGAATTCTGTACTTGACTATAGTTGTATTATCTGCAGATAAAGTGGCCCTGTGTAGATGCACAGCATTCAACAACTCCTTTTGTTGATGATATCTATGAACGAATAAAGGAGACATTAGCTGAATATGATGCTGTCATAAGACGCTGGCCTGAATACCTTTTCTCGTTGGAAACTGTATGTATAAACATTGCTCTTCAAATTCTTCATCTTCAACTCCTTTGTGCACTTGACTGCTTTTTAAGTTAATAGCAGTAACAACTTTGGGGTGGGTGGGGGTGGGGGGAGTTCTTCATCTTGTCTTTGCCCTTCCCTTTGTGTTGTGGAGCATTTGACGTTAGAACACTTTAGAAATGTTTATATATGATTCTTGTATTAGTGATAGACTTCGAGAAAGCAAGATTGTATATGTGAAATCTCTTATTACTCACTAAAGTTCAATTAGTTTTGTCTATTTTTCACGACTTGTTACAGTGACTAACGACACTTATATTTCCACGTCTTTTCAAAAGGCTATAGCAGATGTTGAAAAGGCGGTTATTGAAACCTTGGATAAGCACTATGCAGATGTTTTATCTCCATTAAAGGAGAATGTAATGCCCATTAAATTAGGTCTCAAGTATGTCCAGAAAATTACCAAAGGCACAGTATGTCCCTATGCAGTCTGCAAAGAGGTGAGCTCCGCGGTCTTTGTGCAATAGCCTTGTAAATGTACGAATCCTTTATTTTCTGTTTTCTACTTTCAATAAAACAACGGTCTGAGTTATTTTTCAGCTGGGAATTCTTTTGAATTCCATGAAGAGAATGCTGGATATTCTACGGCCGCAGATAGAACTGCAATTCAAATCATGGGGTTCTTGCCTGCCAGATGGTGGACACGTCACCCCAGGAGAGCGTATCAGTGAAATTACAGTTATGTTGAGAACCAAATTCAGAGGTTATATGCAAGCAATTATGGATAAACTTGTCGAAAATGTAGGTATTCTATTAGAATCATTACAGTCTTGTGCTCTTCAGTTTTTCTTTAAAATTCTTCTTTGTTGTTTGCAAGAGTTGTGAAGATTTAACCAATATCGGTTTCCTGTAATTCTAGAGTTAAAGATATCTACGGAGAGGGGTCTCTGAATAAACTGTTTCTATATACAGACGAGATTGCAGAGTCCCACCAAACTGAAGAAGATAATCCAAGATGCTAAGGAAGGTACACAGGAGTCTGATTTACGAGTTAGGATTCAGCCACTGAAGGATATGCTGGAAAATACAATTGAGCAACTTCATATGGTATTTGAGACACAAGTTTTCATAATTATTTGCCGAGGCTTCTGGGATCGGATGGGGCAGGTTAGTAAATAGCATATATTTTGAAACATCTTATATTGGCTTATCCAATTACTCTTCCCTAATCTCGCGCACTTTTTAAATGACTCGCACTTGTTTAATTGCAGGATGTGCGAAAGTTTTTGGAGGAAAAGAAAGACAATAGATCTTGGTACAAAGCATCACGAGTTGCAGTATCTGTGAGTTGATGCTACTTTTCCTCTAGTAAAGCCTATCTTGTATTCTAAAATCATCACATCGTTAGAAACGTTGAGTTGCATGCCACTTTTTTACCAGGAAATTAAATTGTGTAATCTATAATCTTCATGTCATACGAAAATAAGGTAATGGTGGATCTTCTGGTTGTTTAAAGCTCAAAACGTTCATATGATAATTATGAGCTGAGGGTCTATCAGAAGCAACCTCTCTACTCCCTCGAGATAGGTAAGGTAGGTACACACTACCCTTCCCCGATCCAACTTGTGGGATTTTAGTGGGTGGTTGTTGATTTGTGAATGAATGTGTATAGAGGAGCTAATTAGATGATTCCTATCTAAACCGTATTATATCTCTGCCTTCTCTATGTAAGCAATGTTCACATCTCTCCCTCGGTTGTAAATTGTTTTTGCTACTTTTTCCAACTTTTCCGCGGAGAATAGAGGTTCTTTGAAATTTCTGTCGAAAAAGAAAAAGATAAAAGAAGAGCCTATTTGTTTGTTTACTATGTACATTTCCCTTGATGGTTTTGTTTTCAACTTGCAGATTTTAGACGACATATTTGGATCAGAAATGCAAAAATTTCTAGGTAATGCGCTTCAAGAGAAAGACTTGGAACCGCCTAGATCTATTGCAGATGTCCGATCCATGCTTTGTAAAGACGCTGTGAATGACAACGACAACAACTACTTCTATTAGAGTATAGCAAATTGTACATAGTATATATACAAAATACGTCTGGATAGCACTTTCCTAACTACTTTTTGTTGCGGACATATATCAAGAGCTGCATTAGGGTTCTGTCCAATTTTGTTAGGTACTCTATGTTTTGGTTCTCATAAATGGCTGCTAACTGATCATTTTTTATTCATTTAGAAAGTTTTAATAGTAGTTTTCTGGGCTTGTATACTCTTGGATATTTCTCAAATTACAATGGAAAGCATTAGCTAGGCTATATAGTATGCACACCTTACACATGAGGAAAAATGAGAAAAGAGCAATAACGAGAACAAGATAAATGAAAACAAGGCAAAAGGTACAACATGAAGATACAAAATCTAAAATATTACAACACAATATTACCATGGAAATGTCCTGAAACCTGCAGAATTATCTAGAATCTTAATCCTCGACCTCCATACCTTCCTATTAAGGGTCATGTCCTTGGTATAGATTGTTAGTATATATACATTTTTTTTCCGCTATCAAAGTCCGCTGGTCTAACCAATTGAAATTCGCATTACAAGCAAATATTAACTTATACCATTTGGTACAACACACACATCCATGTTGATTTGAGAGGGGAAGAGGAGCGTGATTTTGTTATAATTCAAAATAATACTAGCAGACAACAACAACCACCCAGTATAATCCCACTTAGTGGGGTCTGAGAGTAGTGTGTACGCAGACCTTAACTCTACCCTGAAAATAGAAAAGTTGTTTCCAAATAGACCCCCGGCATCCTTCCCTCCGAGAACTTCCCACCTTGCTCTTGAAAGACTCGAACTCACAACATCTTGGTTGGAAGTGGGGTTGCTTACCATTAGAGCAACCCCTCTTGTCCAAAAAATAATACTAGTAGATTTGCATCATTTTCATGTTAGGTTTTGATTTATGTTATCAATCAACAATATGGATCCAAGTGTTTAATGGAGATTAATGTGCCTTGAGATAATGAAGTAATAAACTATTGGAAACTGATAGTGACTGGTAAATTATGCACTAAAAGGTAGCTGTCCTACTTAATTATTATGTCATGGTTCCAGCCAAAAAATTATTAAAAATTGGGACCTTAATCTTTATTACAGTAATATTCAATGATTGTACTAGGCTTAATTCAAGTGGTCAGTTTTGCAGTTTTTGATTCTAAGCATTTGGACTAGTAACTTATATATAGTGCCGGTGTAAAATAATTTTTAAACTATCATATTATCTTAAATGATAATTAAGATAGTCGTTCTTAACGTAAAAATAGTACGGTCTAGCCAGTTTTTTGGTCATTCAAAAATAGCCAGCGTTTATCAAGTCAATGAAAAATAGCCATAATTTTGCTGTAGCAGAGACCGGTCCAGCATAATACACCGGAGTTCGGTGCACCTGCGTATGAACTTCCAGCATATTATGCTGAACCGGTATATTTTGCTGGCTCCAGTAGAAAATACTGGAACTCCAGTATATTATGCTGGAATATTTTTCCAGATTTGAACAGTGATTTCATTCAGATTTTTTTTAAAATGAGAAGTGGCTAAATTTCGATTACTTTTGAAACTGGGCTATTATTGAACGATCACTTGTAAATCTGGTTGTTTTTGAATTTCTCATGTTCTTAACAGTTTGTTTGGATTGTTATTACATGTCGTTTCATAATGTATCGTATTAAATTGTACTGCATTGTATTGTATTGTTTGATGAATGCAACGTTTGGATAGATTATATCATTTGTTATCGTCTCATAATGTCACACACTGACAATATAAAGAATAAACTTGCAATGTTATTAATAAATAATATGATACAGAGTAGAGTTATTGTTGCGGCCAAAAACACTCACGCAAGTGCACGTGATCGTCAAGTAATAAAGCAGTGAGTAGAGTATAGTTCCTACGAAGACTTGTAATTAACTGTTGACTGATTCAAACTCAATTAACTTATATATCTAAAAGGTTTTTCACAGAATAGAGATGTAACTAATTTACTACCTAAACTATCAAGCAATAATTTAACTAGAACAATTAACCAAACAACCATCAATTTCGAGTAACAAACAGTAGGAGAGGATATTCCAGGATCATGGGCTAGCTAACAATCGTGTTGCGTTCTTGGCTTAAAATGACTAATTGATTTATCTGGATTGTTGATTGACAGGGTTAATATTACTCATAAGAATCTGTCGAGTTCTTACTCGCCTATTCAAGCTAACTCAATGCCTATATGTCTATGGAATTAAGATTAACAAGAATGTATTTACAATTCCTGAATATGTCTATCCCAATTGCTAATCCGTTCCCTGATACACGGGTTCAAGAACTTGCTTTATTTAATTCTATATGCCATCTAAAGTTCCCACTTTCGAGTTCAACTAAAGATTTGTAGATAGTATTTCACTGTTAGCTACTCAGCAAAATAATTAAAATCAGAATTAAATAAACAACCCAATATGATAAACCAACTTTGTCAAATTAAACTTCAAACAACAACATTCATGTTTCACCCATGACCCTAGAACAATGGGTTTTAGCCACTCATACTAGTGTTCATCACAATAAGGTTCAATTTCATCACAAATAGCAAAAATAAAGGGAAGAAAAGAAGAACTTGATGGTCAAATCTCCTCCTTACCTCTTTATTTCTTGCACTAGACTATGAAAACCTTGATAATTAATCCTTGGGCGAGCTTGACTTTATAGAGTTTAAGTGAGATTTCCTCCAGATTTCCAATTATACCCTTGAACAAGTCTTTCCAGAACTTAGACTAGCGCGGTCGCGCACCTGGGCGCGCATCTTGCCGCACTAATTGGCTGACTTTCTGTAGTGGACGCGCTAAAAGTAGCGCGAGCGCACATCTGGGCGCGCTAGCCCAATCCCTTATTTCCTTGATTATTTTCCTCGTCTTCGTGCATACTCAGCTCCGAGGGGTCGTTCTTGCTCTAAAATAGTTCCAATCACCTATTTAAGGCATCTCATAGGCTCCTCGTCCTGCAATATGTACATTCACAATTAAATCCCAATTTAAATCAATTAACCATACTATGGAATTGGAACATAATCAAGCGGGAGCATAAACAATCGCTAAATTACCAAGATTTAGCCTATTACCAATACCCCACACTTAATTCATTGCTAGTCCTCGAGCAATCACACTATACTTTCTAGAGGTTCTTTCAATCAACCATTTCCCTTAACGCATTACACCCAGAACAGTTTACATACATTACGCCTAGCAATGAACAATCATAGCCTCAAAAGTTGACTCTCAAGTGCCATGCAATATTCATACTTTCTCAAAGTACTCTACACAGAAGTCAAGACTTGCTTTTCCTTCACGAATCACATGCCCTCACAATCACAGTAAAGAAAATAAAATCAATCCATACATTTGAATCTCATGCTCACATATATCAAAGAAAATCGCTCATCCTCACAAAAGAAGTCACATGCATGCAATTTTTACCTTAAGCTTGCCCTTAATGTAAATCTCTACTAATGTAGGCTCACTCGATCTAAAATCAATTAAGACTTTTTTATGGTTGTAATGTGGGCTAAGGAACGGGTAGGATATATTTAGGAATAGTGACTAACCTTCCGAAGCACTTTAACACATCACATAATCAACTTTAAGCATCAATTCTTCAACCCACTTCACTTTCACAAATAATATCACCCCAAAATTGCTCCCTTCTTCTTTAAGCACTATATTAATTCATACCCACTAGTTGGAACAAGACATTAATTTTTTCATCTCTTTCTCTCTCTCTCTCTCTCTCTCTCTATATATATATATATATATATATATTTTTTTTTTTCCAGATTATTCTTTCCTTTTTTTTTTCAATTTCCACTAGTGGTGTATTAGTTTACAAAACAAGTGCACCTTTCTTCTTTTCATTGGTTCCACTCAAAAGCCACCCCACACTTAGTTCTTTCTTACTTCTTTTAGCGCTCATCTCACAATTAAAGTGCTTTAAAAGGTAAAAGGATCAAAATAATATCAATTAAGAACAAAAATGGTATAGGCTTGTAATGCAGGTGCCAATCAGAAGTCTATAGGCTCAAAAACGTTAACTAGGGATAAATTTTATTTTTGATAAGCAATTAAGCTCAAAAAGATCAAAGAAAACTTAAAATTATTTTTCAAACCGAGCATCACCTCAAATTTCGCTTCAACTCACATACCGGACAAGTTCTAGACTTAAGTACAAAATGTGGACTACAAAAAAACCTCACCACACATGGCATATGACTCATTCTAGATCAGCTCATCAAGGCTCTCCATTACGAGCATTCAATTCAGTAACAAACATACAGATTAAGGCACTTTAGTGAGATTCAACAAATAAGACTCAGCGTTACACTCTAGGGTCTATTGTATTCAGGTGTGTCAACGCCATGGGTTCTCTTTTGATTCTCTAGCTCGCAGACCATTAACCTAATCTACAAATCAAAAAGAAAACAAAAAAAATAAAAGACTACCTACACCCGATTCAAGTTAAACCCTTGGAAAAGAACCGTGACCCAAAGAAAAACCAAGGGGGAGTTGCTACACTACATAAAATAATAAGAGAATTTTTTTGGTGTTTTCTCTAGACTAACTTCCCTCAAGAAAATTGTCTAAAGGATCCGTCATCAGGAAGAGTCTACATATTTTCCATATTTTTTTTCTCGACTCAGTCCCTCAAGAACCCCGCCGAAAGGGATCCATCGTCGGGACGAGCCACTTATCTACTTTAAACTAATGATTCCTACTCAACATCACCAAAACTATCAAAACAAAGTGAAACAAAATGAACATTCAATTGATAAAACTACAAACATATAATGAAGTACCCCCACCCCACACTTAAAAATGAAGACATGTCCCCATGGCTTAAAATTTGAAAGAGCGGTGAGGTAAAGGAACTTCCCTGAAGTTTCACTCCTGGTCGGAAACGGTTTCTGGGTTGATGTTGCACACATGACCCAGAGCTTGCAGCCAGCCCATAAATTTCTTTTCCGACTTCACTTGTCGGTCAGCTACCGCGTCTACTCGGATGCTCAAATCAGTCATGGAGGTTCGCAAACCAGCCATCTCCTGCTCCAAAGCAGTGGAACGGGACACCCGGGCAACTCCTGAAGATGTCGCAGTCCAGATGGTCATGCAGCTGCTAAGCTTTTCTCATGAGCTTGGGGTGTAGCTTCCATGTTCTCCTCAGCGTCCTCTTCATCCTTCGAATCATCGGAGCTACTACTCTCCGCCTCCCCTGCTACTGCCTGCTCCTTACCCGTTTGTCACTTTATCAACACGAAACTTGCCTTCCTTTCACACCAACCCATCCACAACTAGATTTTCGGGCACCTGAGCAGCCCTGCATAGTTGAGTCACTAAAAAAGGGAAAAAGAACCCATACCTTTTGACTTGGCTGCGGACGAATATCTCTTCATGCATCACTTTGGCCAAATCAAAGTCGTGACCATTTACAAACACCAAATCAGAGCAGCTCGGGGTCCATTGACCTCTGTAGTGTTGTGAGACAGAATTAGACGGTTGTTAATGAGATAGAGCCAGCACTTTCCTTCAAAGGTTAGTGCGGAGGAGTGAAATTTCTCCCCATAGTCCATCCAGACCACTTCTTTCCCGGGTACACAAATTGTCTCAAAGAATCGCACCCATTTTTCGTTCGTTGGGTTACGGCCGTACTCATAGAAGTCATCATTACCAACCGGAGGTGAAGGCAGCTGGTAGGCCGTCCGTATTGCCTCAACAGAAGCATTCACCGCCCTTCGGCGCACCGTGACTACTCCATTATCATGCTCCGGCAGATTAGCATAGAACTCCCTCACAACCATTGCATTGCCCTCACCGAGCTCATTGATGAAGGTTTGCAACCCTCGCCTCACCAACTCATTGTACATGTGAGGGCAAGTGACATGCCTTACCATAAACTAATTTATACGGCGAAGCACCTATGGAAGTTTTGTATGCAGTTCGATATGCCCACAATGCGTCGTCTAACTTCCCGGCCCAGTCTTTTCTATTTCCACTCGCTGTTTCTCAAGAATCTGCTTCACCTCTCTGTTTGACACTTCCACTTGACCACTCGTCTGCGGGTGATAGGCAGTGGAAACCTTGTGCTTGACTCCGTACTTTGCCAGAACATTATGTTACACCCTGTAATATTATGTCAATATTACGTCCCACAGTATTATATTACGAGAATGTTATGTCCTTCAGTATTAAGTTACGACAGTGTTGCACCCTGCAGTATTTTACGTTGATTTTGTCGTAAGGTAATTAACATCAGTCCAAGGAAAAAATTATTTGGGGATTATAAGGATTATAAGTGATGAGTAAATTCATGAAGGTAAGAGGGTAAGTAATATCGAAGAAAACGAATTTTGTCGAAGTTTGGCATGTTGGGATAAAATACGGCCCTAGCTAAATTACCCGGTATTTATGGACTAGTACCATACAAGGTGCCATATGACCATAATAGTAAGGTGTATAAGGTATATGAAAAGTAAGTAATATTTTAAGTAAGTGAAAATAATTCTTAATTTTACGGATAATTGATTAATTACCGGGTAACGGGACATTGCCATGGGGATAAATTTGGATAAGATATATCCAAAAACGTGGCAGCAAGGCCATATACAAAATGGTGACTCTTGATCAAGTCTTATTAAGTGGCAATTTGACACATTTCTCAACACTAATATATCAATTTTCTAGTTTACTTTTTATTAACAAAGATATGACAAACCCATGTTCAGAAAACGTCTCCAACTTCAATTGAACTTGAATAGTTCCTTAGGCTACTACTTAATGTTCCAATGGAAATTTCATACGTAAAAGATCACAAATTTTTGGTGATCAAAATAACCACACATCACAAAGATTACTACACGGTCAAATGAGCAGCAACACACGAAGATATCTTGTCATTTTTCAATTCAGTTTGGTTAAGCCCTTTGGAGAATGCATACTTATGGGTCACTGGCTGGAAGACATCAATGGCCTTTCGCCTAGTTGTTGCTAATTCCGAGTTGAGTGATGAACATGTATGTTAAGGCAAATTTTTTTTTTTTTTTGGCATGATCCATACTATACGAACGAAACATATAAATGCACAAATTCCATATATGACTCTATTCATAGAAGCATTAGAAGTGCCTATGTTCTTGAATTTCCATATGTATTATTATTCCATCGTCTGTTCATGGGTCTCAAAAAATACGTAAAATGATGTTATGATATTAATCAAAGGTATAATGGTCTTATGACGTATCGAGAGATTTTGTTATTATATTTCATATGCATTTATACATGTACATTGGCCCATGACTCAGACGGCATTATATGCCCGTATATATGTATATATATATATATGTATATGGGATATGGGAAAAGGTTATGGCGTTATATACGCACCACCACCTGATCAGCTTGTATATGATGATGATGTTGCCCACAGTGGCTGAAATGTGATTCAAACGGCGTTATATACACATATACGGGTATGTATTCAAATGGCGTTATATACGCATATATATGTTTGTATTCAAACGGTGTTATATACGCATATATATATGTATGTATATATATGTATATGGGATATGAGAAAGGTTATGACGTTATATACGCACCACCACCTGATCAACTGGTATACGATGATGATTTTGCCCACAGTGGTCTATATGATATGATGGGATGCACTCAGAGGCTATGATATTATAAAACATGTACCTATACACGACATGACTTTCATACGCATATGCATGACGCTAAAGGTAATTTATGATTTATAAAGTTATTCAGACTTACAGGTTTGAGTCATGTACTCTATATTTCTTCCATGTCTTATATGTATCTATTTATGTGCCTTACATACTCGGTACATTATTCGTACTAACATTCCTTCTGCTTGGGAACGCTGCGTTTCATGCCCGCAGGTCCCGATAGACAGGTCGAGAGCCCTCCAAGTAGGCTATTAGCTCAGCGGAAGATGTTGGTGCGCTCCATTTGCTTCGGAGTTATGTATTTGGTTAGTATGATTTAGACGTCTATTGTTTGGTTTGGCGGGACTCTGTCCCGACCTTTGTGACACTTATGTACTCTTAGAGGCTTGTAGACATATGTCTTGTACGTGAAAGATTGTACAGTTTTGTCGGCCGATGTCTTGAGTTTATAAATAATCATGTTGGCCTATTAGGGCCGCATTTCAAATGTATATGATAAAGTAATAAGAAAAATGAGTTACATTGATATTTGGTTGAGTAAGGTACCAGATGCCCGTCACGGCCTATCGATTTGGGTCGTGACAAAAGTGGTATCAAAGTTGTTCTGTCCTAGGGAGTCTACAAGCCGTGTCTAGTAGAGTCTTGTTTATGGTTGTATAGTGCACCTCACTTATAAGCAGGAGGCTACAGGGCATTTAGGATCGTCACTCTTTCTTCTTACTCTAGATCGTGTGGTAGAGCTCACTTATAAGAATTCAAATTCTGGAATTCTATTTCATTCGTAATAAGACGATACTTATACCCGGAAAAAAATGTTGGAAAGAGAAATGGTTGTGGAAGAGCTGAGTCAGAGGAACTGAATTTTTGTATGATGCCTACGATGAGTAAATATGAGGTCTTTAGTAGATCATGGGTGTACTGAAAGGTGTAAGCTTCCTGATAAGAAGCCATAAGGCAAGAATGCCTATCCATCTTTATGGTGAAAGGATGCCAAAGATGAAGAGGAAAAACATCTATAAGAAGGTCGTCGTAGCTCAAAGTCTTAGTACTCCCCTAAAGGGAGGAATATGGAATGATAAAGGAAGAATGCGATAAAAATGATAAAGGGATGAGATTGCACCTAGCCGATTCCTACAACAATTATGCTATGATTCCATAACGTTACATAAGCACGATGTCAGAAAAAGGAAGTAAGGTTTCTTGCCCGGAAGGTTATTGATAAATAAGGAGCCAGTACAAGAGGTAAGTTAGACAAAGGAAATAACCTAAGAGAGATTACACAGAATATGGATATGAGAATGGGTCGATGAGTAGTTAGTAGTTGATTCAGGAAAAGCCTAGTCATGGCTAGACAAGAAGTTACAGACAAATCAGCAGATCATGCAAGATAAATTTAATGAACCACAACATGGAGATTTTATCCTTGCAGTAATATCATTATAATACTTGAGAAATATTCAAATAGGAGTTGGGGTAGTTAAAGGTACCATATGAGTGTTACGGAAGTAAAAGATAGTTCCACTGGGAAGACAGTCAAAACTTCAGTTCAGAAGCAGTCGTACGAGCAGATGAGTATGGAGTAAGTAACTAAGGATAATTACAAGTGAGCACGAACATCAAATATTTTATTGGGAATATGATATAATAAGCTCGCATCTTTACAAGAGTCAGCGGGCCTTCCCTAAGTACTATAACGAAAGACTAACTGAGGAAATAAGGAAGAAGATTTCAACCTAAGCACAACGACTTAAAAAGGAAATAGTCGTGTAACAACAATCTCGCAACAACATTGTAAGCATTCCAAAGGGAAGTGGCACCTACCATGGCTAATGAACTGGAAGTAAGAATTAAAAATAATATTCGAGATCATATGAACTGCATGAAAACTTTGTCAAGTGTGGGCACTAAGATAAGCTAAGTATGGACGCAACAAGGGTCAGAAAGACCAGGAAAAGTAATTGCCTACGTTTAAAGAAAACTGAGATAGAAAGAAAGGAATTATTGATCAATGATCCAGAGATAGTTATGTGATGAACGCACTTAAGATTTCGGAGTATTATCCATGCAACAACATATATGTTGACAATCATACAGTCGTACAAGATTCTGGTATAAGTTAAAAGAAAGAATTGAGCCCAGATCATAGACAAAGGAATGAATTATCAGAAGATTTTATCATGGATATTTCATAACGTCCATGAAGGGCAAAAATAATAACTAATACCATGAACCGCATATCGGGAAGTAGCTTAAGCCTACATAAAGACTGATCAGAAGGAAGAGGAAACTAAAGAATTGCATCACCCAAGCAAATCAGGAGTCTGATTATTGGACCTAGAAAAATTATAGAAGTTGTGCTGGAGACACGACAAAATCACTCTAATATCAGATGTTCAAGAGAAATAACACAACAACTATAATAAAAAATGACTCTACAAGGAAGCCAGTTAGAAGAAGTACCAGCCTCATGAGAAGTCAATACGAAGCTCCCACCGGATGGTGTATGTACCAGAGGTGCGAGTATTATAATAGAGCTTCAAGTTATAGACGTGATTTACACCTAGGTAGAAGGGAGGTTATGAAGGAGACAAACGATATGATACGAGATTTTAAGAAAGTAAGGTAAAAGTGAATGATGTACGAGATACTCAAATGCAGGAAGTTGTAAATAGTCCATATTTTGGAGAGAAGGCTATAAGCATGGAAGTCCAATAAACGGGAATGATAGCAGCATCGTCGGCGGCATGTCTTCCAGCCTATGGTTTCTAAGTACTGAGAGATCCAGTTAATAGAGTAGAGAAAAGTTGGAGACGATATGATGTCTCCCATAATGTTCCAGAATAACATAAGGAAATCTATGGTGCAAGCAAGCTGAAGAAAAGTTGCAAGTAGTATAAATGGATATATATAGGTCGCAAGCTAAAGTATGACAAAGCAACAAAGTTTTAAGAGAACATGAGTAAGTATGAGAAAAGGTGATGAGAATGGATAAGTCCTGAGGATTAGGCGCATGAAAACAAGAAGAGCTGATGGTTTCTCTAAGTTATAGAAAGCCCAGTATAGCCTGAATGAACTCAAAGGAGTCTAAGACTAGTAGCATATAGAAAAGATGGAATACCGCCCTGATAGTACAACAAGGGTGTAATTGTGATGGATAAAGGATTACATTTAGGAATTCGAGTGAGTAATGATTTCGAGAGGATTTCATCGATTGTACGAGGTTAAAATACCCACATAAGTGAATCACATTGGGGTGCTATAAAACACGGTCATTGAAGTATAGTAACACCCCTAAGTGGATGAGGAAAATCACTTCAAATATTCCTCGATGAAACGTAAGCCCTAGTGGCAAGGTATGGTGTAAGAAGTTTCAAGTTATCAGTGGTATATTGTAGATTAATATTGAGGTGAATCAATAATGGATGGACAAAAGTCACAAAGTATGAGATGAGATTATCCGTCATTCTTAAGACGAACGGTAATGAAGGAGCATTGAAGGACTGAGATTTATACCTAAAGTATAGGCAACAAAAGTAACTGGGAACTTGGTAAGCATACTAAGTAAAGGTAGATTGAAGCAGAAAAATTATGCTATAGTGTAACCCATGTAAATGCAGTAAAGTCATATATCTATGAAATGAGATATGGCCATATTCGCAAATTCTACAAATTGTCGAGCAAAGGACTTCAGTATACCTATGGAGGCCCAGAGAGGCATCCTATTAAGCCTTATATATACAAAGTAAGGCCTAGAGATTGACTAAAAGATAAAAGGAAAAAGAAAAAATGAATCGCATAAGTGCACTTACAAAGCCAGGGTCATACAGGCTGCATGACAGGAGGTAACAACAGTTGCAAGATTAGGAAGAGTTCGACCACAGGTCATGCTATGAGAAAAAAGACTAAAAGGGGGAATACCATAGACTTTGGATTTATTCACAGAGCAACTGCTTGAATGGAAAGAAGAGTATTAACGTATTCCCAAGAGCTATAAGTTACGAGAATGATAAGAGCATCAGTTAACATTCGAGGACGAATGTTCCAAACGTGGGAATGATGTTACACCCCATAATATTACGTCAATATTACATCCCACAGTATTATATTATGAGAATGTTATGTCCTTCAGTATTAAATTACGACAGTATTGCACCCTGCAGTATTTTACGTTGATTTTGTCGTAAGGTAATTAACATCAGCCCAAGGAAAAGATTATTTGGGGATTATAAGGATTATAAGTGATGAGTAAATTCGTGAAGGTAAGAGGGTAAGTAATATCGAAGAAAATGAATTTTGTCAAAGTTTGGCATGTTGGAATAAAATACGGCCCGAGCTAAATTACCCGGTATTTATGGACTAGTACCATACAAGGTGCCATATGACCATAATAGTAAGGTGTATAAGGTATATGAAAAGTGAGTAATATTTTAAGTAAGTGTAAATAATTCTTAATTTTACGGATAATTGATTAATTACCGGGTAACGGGACATTGCCTAATTAAACGGGGATAAATTTGGATAAGATATATCCAAAAACATGGAAGCAAGGCCATATACAAAATGGTTACTCTTGATCAAGTCTTATTAAGTGGCAATTTGACACATTTCTCAACATTAATATATCAATTTTCTAGTTTACTTTTTATTAACAAAGATAAAAAGTCAATTTAGACAACTTCTCTTCCTGCAATTTAGACAAGTCAGAAGAAATAATAACATGTAAAGTGTCAGAGTCACCCAAATAAGCATATTGAAGGTGAGGTGGGAGAGGTTTTAGCTCCAGTTTTGGGGCTTCCTCAATGGACGACTTTGGATGAGGTCCTTCTGGACTATTCAAAGGCTCAAATGGGTGTATCCCTTGCATGTACGTACAAGATGTATCTAAGATGTGCATCATCTCCTCAACCTCATCATCACTCCCCAGGCTATCAAACAACATAAGTGTTTTCTTTAGAGAATCGTCTAGATATACACTTGGGTCATGAATTTGATCATCAGCCTCAACAACAGATATCATTGAGAGCTCCTCATAGTGGCGGGGAAGCTGGATTGCTTTGTAGACATTAAAAACTGCTTCCTCGTCATCTACCATCAAGATCATTTTTCCCTCTCACTTCGATAATTGCATCACCAGTAGCCAAGAGAGGTCGCCCCAATATGATTGGGACCAGTTCATCAGCCTCATAATCTAGGATAATGAAGTCAACAGGGAAGATAAATTTTCCAATTTGCAGCAACACATCTTCAATCACCCCCTCAGGGTGTGCTATCGACCTATCAGCCAGCTGCAACATCACAGTAGTTGGCCTTGGAGCTCCCAGGCCCAATTTCTTGAACAAAGATAAGGGCATCAGATTTATGCTTGCCCCAAAATCGCAAAGAGCACGACCCACATCAATATTACCAATTCGCACAGGGATGGTAAAGCTGCCAGGATCCTTATGCTTTTGAGTGAGCTTATTTTGGACCCTTGAAGTGCACTCCTCAGTAAGTGCAACTGTCTCAAATTCAGTCAATCTTCTCTTGTGAGCCACTATATTTTTTATGTACTTAGCATACTTTGGAATTTCACGAAGCACATCAACAAGGGGGATATTCAATTGAACCTGGCTCAACATAGAGAGAAATTTGCTGAACATGCGATCATCATTCTTTTTCTGCAATCTCTGGGGGAAAGGGGGTGGTGGTTGTAAGCACGTGATTTTGCCCTAATCAAATAATTCCCAAAATTCAAACCAAATAATTTCTTTATTATTTTACAATTTCTTGTGAATTTTGTGGTATTTTCTGGTAATTATTGCATTTTACTTGTGCATTTTAAATCATATAAAAATATAAAAATACATGTGGCCTTTGTGTGAGATTTAATATTTTCAGTGTTAGTTAATAGTTTAAAATTATTTACATATAAAGAAAATGACAAAAAATGACTTTGTGCACTTTTATTTTTAATTTGTGGAATTTGTTTTAGAAATTAAAAATTAGTTAATTATGGAAATTAAATAATAGTAATATTAGAGTCAATTTGGTCTTAGATTGTATTTGTTGTTATTTTAACAAAATAAAAAAAAAATATAATAATATAATATATAAAATAAAAAATAAGAAAAAAAGAAGAAGAGAAAAAGAGTGTGAAATATAAGTAAAAGGAAAACATGTAAATAAAAGAGGCTGCCAATTTGGACCAAGCCTTGGTTATTTTCTAAAGCCCAAAACGGATTAAATCCCACCAAGCCGCCCCAGCCCAACCAAACTACCCGGCCTGCCCCCTAGTAAACAAAACAAGGCCGTTTGGTGTCAAGAGATCCTGGTCGTCTATGTTTCTCGATCTAACGGTCGAGAAGTTAGGGTTCATTAATATATAATTGTCGGATTTCACACCCTTACCCCCTTTCCCGTCTCAGAACACCCCTCAAACCTCAACCCTAATGTCACCACTGCCTTCCGCCATGAGCCGTCGTCTGCCGCTTGCCGGAAATCGCCTCCGCCGGCGTCGATCGCCCAATAACTCCCAAATTTTTACCACAGCATCGTCTCTTTCTCCTCATTATGGATCCGTAAATATTCCTTTTCAAACCCAACTGGAACTTCTCGAAACATCAAAACCCTAGCCGCCGCCTTTGTTCTCCGGCAGCGGCGCTATCTCCAAACCTCCCCAAAATCATACCCTAGGGTCTCCTCACCTTCTTCTTCCCACATCCAAGACCAGTTTCCCTCAAAACCAACCACAATTACGCAAATCTTAGATCTAGGATTTTATTCAAGACGGGTCGAATTTTCAAGGTCGCCAGGGTTCGATTTCGGTTCCTGGAATAATGTTAGGTGTTGTTCTTATTAAGAACAAGTACATAACATTATTTGAGGACCCAAACCGGAATCAGTCAAGTTCAAGCTCTAAAATCAGTAAGTGTTCTTAGAATTCTTCTTTTTCATTATTTGTTATTCTTTTGAATCTGTTTTGTTCTCTTTCAATCCATCATTTTAGTCTTAGGATTAATCTAGGGTTCTGATTCTGTTCATAATCATATAGTTGGTTTTGTTTTATTGTTAATAATTTGATAGTTTGATTTGATTTCTCTGCTTCATCCGTGATTTTTATTTCGTTATTTTTATTCTGTTTTACTCAGAATTTCTTTTTATTCAATTTAGGGTTCTCATTCTATCCATAAATAATATAATTGGTTTTGTTTTATTGTTAATAATTTGATAGTTTGATTTGATTTCAACAGTAGGAGTTCATGTTTAGCTATTGCTTTGCATTTTCTGATCTTGTTAGTTTCAGCTTTGTTTGTTTGATTTAAATGGATTTGTTTACTGTTGTATTAGTTAATGGTACACTTAGTCTTAGAATTCCTATTAGTTAGAGTTAAGTTTCCGTTTGATTAGCTAGATTAGTTAGTTCAAATTCTAATCATTGTTTGGTTATAGCTGATTTAGATTAAATGGGGGTTAACTATAGTTAATTTTTTAAATCAAATAAAGGGCTTGTTTGGTTTGGTAATTTCAGAGGGGTTTCAGGGGTAGTTTAGGCATGGAAAAAGGTAGTTTTATTAGAAATAGTAAATTCAAAACTAAGGCAAGGGTAATATAGGCATTTTAAGGGTAGAAAAATCAGGTTAGAACACCCTAGACTCTTCTAGAAGGGGTCTAGGTGTAAGTTTAGGTATTCTAACTGCAGTAACTTAGGTAACAAGTTAGGAAATCAGGGGCTAAAGTGTTAAAAATTAAAATCTGGAATTAACAGCTAATTTTTTCTATAAAAGGGCAGTCCCCTTACTTTATTCACAAGTTTTGGAGCCCAAAAATTTCCCTCCAAAAGCTCTTCTTAACTTTCAGATCTAGTTTTGAAATTCAAACATTCAAAAATCCAAAAACAATAGAAAATCTAATAGAAAAACCAAAAAAAAAAAAAAACAGTCACTGTTTCATTGGAATTTTCAGTTTAATTTCAAGCTTTCATAGTTCAAAGTCTGGTGTTTGAGGTTTCAGAGGTTCATTAGACTTATTTCGAGTTGTTTTGGGTCCAATTGAGCTAGTTTTGGGTTGAATTTTGGTCTGTTGAAAGCTTTAAGTGTATTCAGGTCCATTTGCTAGTTCATTAGGCTTAATTTGATGTTGTTCGTCTATTACTGTGCCTGGGATTATCATTTAGGATTTCAAATTATCTTCCTGCTGCTGTGACTTGCTGTGATACTGCTATTTGCTCAATTATTAGCTGATCTCCTCTCCTTGTTACTTGTATATCAATTTCCAGGTATGTCACTAGACTCAAGTGATGTCGGATAATGAATCAGCATGTATGCACACGCTGGAAGTTGAATAATGAAGAACTGTTTGATTTGGCCTGGAATTTTTAATTTATGAACTGTCTAAATAACTTTGTACGTGTTAATTGGA